>JAUZNJ010030327.1:0-14840 GCA_034780135.1 Jordanella pulchra
GAACCAGACACCGAGGTTCTGAGGCACGGGCACCGAACCGGTTCAAGAACCGCAGTTCTTTAGATGGAAAAGCCCCCATAAAGTGCTCTATAATTATTTAGTATTATAATCATTGATTTTTAATTAACTTATCATTACCGCCAAGTACATGGCTTTGAACCTAACATTTCTTTTACCACATCCTCTCAAACTGCCAGTAGAACATGGAATCTGCTCATTTTAATGGGGTGATAGCAAACTACTTTGCATGCTAGAACATTTGTGATGCAATCTTTTTAGATCACCGAACAAAAAAAATAAATAAATAAAAATGCATGTCCAATTTAGCCCTCCTATATTTGTAATCATTGCAGATCAAGCCCAGTCTTTAGACACCCAACACACTGCTTTCCCCAAGTCTACACAAGACATTATGCTTTTATTACCAAGGATTAAAGATTATGTGTATCAAGTGGTCTATTAAACCTAACAGATGGTTTTAATGATGTCTTCATAGCAACCTTAAATGCTGGCACTGTCATGTCGCCCTGGTTTGATAAAACAGAGGTCCTTTAATGTCCTTATCTGTCTGGCAGAAATCTCTTAGCCTAATCTTCATCCATGCATGCAGAAATGTAACAGATAACCTACATTCAAGGTTGGAGAGCTGTTCATGAGCACCAGACGCGAACAGAATCAACTGTCAATACATGTTGTGATTTATCTGTGTAGGACAGAGGAAAAGCATAGGATGCTGCAAGTCATAAAGCACACATCAGTGTGTTTGATTTCCTACATCCAGGTAGCTGCAGACCAGATATTAGGGAGGCCGGTGAAGGATAAAGACTCGACGATCCCACAAATCCCACAATGTTACAGTAAAGCGGGTGGAGTTGCACTATGTTAGGAAAGTATACAAATGCTTTATTATTTGTGAATATTTTAATGAGGCTATGCTGGTGTTTTATGATCATTCTCCTAACTATTCAGGCTTTTCCTATCATCACAATGTCATCAGTATCATGAGCTTTAGCCACTCACCCACTTCAATCTGTAATAGTTATTGGCTAACAGGGAATTGGAAGTCCCTCCACTTGGAAAGATTTCCTTCACATAAAAAGGGAGAAAATTTGGGGATATTTTTCTTTGCTGTAACAACTTAAATCTTGAGGTTTATTTCCTTTGAAATGGTGCCATGTTTGTAGGATAAATGTATGTGTGGGTTCAGCAGCAGAGTTGAGTCTCCCTGACTGAATAATATGTTATATTCAAAAGCAACATCAATACAGAGAGATAAGATCAGATCAAGCAACAAGTGTAACCCCCTTATCTCCCTTCTTAGGACCCAAACTGTATTATCCAAGATGTCAATTTGAACACCTACAAAGTGGAGCTCATCACAGACCATCTCAAGATTTTCAGCTGGGAGAGGTTGGCCTCTGTTGACTTTTGTCGAATGCTGTTTAGAGAATCCAATTCAGTTTATTTATATAGCACCAGTTTACAACACATGCCATTTCACAGCACTTTACATAGACGATTCCATCAGATCACCCAGATGTCAGTAATGTAACTCCCCCTGTCGTCAAATCCATGCGACGGAGTTGACTTAAGCTGCTCGCCACCATTCAACTTTCTCTGTTGCCAGTGGCCTAAAAGCTATCACCTTAAAGCTATGAAAGTAGTAATAATCTCCCTCTGGAGGGAAAGTCTGGGCTCGCTGGACCTAGTCAGACTACCTTGCCTACGACTCCGCAGGAGCCATCTTTTCCTCCGATTCAAATTGAGTTGAAACACCTACTGAAACAGGTGAGAGCTATCCAGCTACTGCCTACGGAACAGCTGGGCTGTTTGCCGAGGAGCTGTCAGAAGCTGCTGACCCGTGCTACTGGTCCTACTGCCTCCTGAAAACTGCCAGAGCAGCTGCTACCAGCTAACTGAGCTGCAACAGGCGGAAGTGCCATTCAAAGCTGCTTTAAGTTATAAAATTAAGCCCTGCAAAGTTGCCTTTGTTATTGCATCGGAGTAATTCAAATCTCTTCGATGGCTAGCCGTTGGATGAACGGATTAGACTGAGGCTGGGTCTCTGAGCCGGAGAGAACGAAACCAACCCAAGCTGTCCATTCCATCTCACCAAGCCAAAACAGTAAACCTGGCTTCCCCTCCTTCAGTCTTGGGCATAATTATGACTCTGCCTGGGTTAAAGATAAGGTTGAATAGATAATTGTGCACATACTTGTGTTTTATCTGAAATAAGCTTTCTGATTCAATAGCTGATTGTTTTTAAGAGTTCTGAACTGATTGCTAATGCTCACTGAAACTACTGAACGGTCAGGACCATGTGGTATGGTCTGTTTATTTTCGCTTTGTTTGAATTGACTGCTACAGTGGACTGGCTAGCATCGCTAGCTCCAAGCTACCACATCACGGGCAAACATTCTAGCAGCCATTTTGTGAGCTCTAACTGTTCCTTTGTTCCTGCTTGACCTACCTGGAACCAGCTGAGCTAACTCATTCTGTTTGAGCTTCATTACAGTTGAATGCATTTCTGACTAATTCTTTTTTTTTACTGGAAAACCAAATGAAAGGTCCCTTCTTTGACTGCATTTAATATCCCTATGCCAGGGTTATTCACATTTATCTGCTGCTATTTTAAAGGACATCTTAAATGCATTAAGACTTAAAACCTTATAATTCCGCAGAGACTCTTTTTTATCTACTTTTATTTACTTGTGCTTACTCTTCAGTAGTGTTTAGTGTTTGCGTAGCAGTTAGATATAATAATACTGGGATAGAGATTATTAGGTAATAAAGGTACTGTTGTATTTTAAGCTGTAGTCTTTTATGGTTATTTTATACAGTGAACACTTTATCACTCAGGCCAGATTCACCGTTTCTTTGGGGTTACATTGAATGAACTTGGTTGGTAATTAATAACCCTGCTGATGATGATTGTCTAAATTACTAAATTAGTGAAAGGCACCTGGATTCTAACAGCCAATCTTGGAGCCAACCTTGAATAAAAGGCTAAGAACCCTGGTGAGTCAGCAGATTACAGTTATAATCATTTAACTAATAATCATTAAATTATTCTATTCTTCATTTTTGATTATCTATTAATTATCTACAACTTCCAGTTCTAGTTCACACACACACATATATATATATATATAGATACATACAATCTTCTGATAAAACGTCACAACACAGATTAAAGGTCTTCTATCTATGGAAACTAAGCGGATTGCATCAAGTCACTGACTATTACTACTCCCACAACAGTGTGTGATAAAGCTGTTGACCAGTATGAGGAGGGTTTTACCACTATGTCACTGTCTCACCTCCTGAACGACATCTGTCCTATCCAGGAAATCTGGAGTCAAAAACAGAATAAAACTGTTAGACAATGGGTGTGAGGATTTTGTTCCGCGGATACAATCTACAAATTGAACTCTGCTGCTCTACCCACAAATGTAATTCCCTTAAAAAGTATGGCATCATTCAAGGAAAATAAAACTGGTTTTGTTTTACAACAAAGAAATAATGGATAAAACTAGGGATGGGAAAGAAACTGCATTTACAATATAATCACAATTTAGAAAAATGCAGTTTTCAAAATGTAAAGGCTTTCAATTTTAGTCACAATACATATAAAACCAGTAAGGAACTTAATTTCTTCCTTTAGGTGGAGTAACTACACTTAAAGTGGGTTTACTACAACATAAAAGGGAAGGAGTTGCAGCTACCATGCAGATCCATGCATGATAGTAGAAGTAAGAACAACTATAGAAACTATAGACTCTCGACAAGCCAAGATTTCACCGTCATGGAAACAGAAACCCTGGAATGAAACAGATACATGTTTTTGCTTAGTGCAAAGAAAAATCTCAATAAAATCGAAATTGCACTATTGGTCAAAAATGTCAAATCGCATGTCAACACCTGCCTCTCAAGTATTACATAATATCACTAATATGACTCACGTTCTAATTGTTCTTATTCAGCTTGTGACTATTTCATCTTTTTATGTTTGTTAGGTATGAATCTATCAACTTATCATTTGGACTGTAATTCTGTGGATAGCAGAAACAACATCTTTATTATCATGATTTTCCTTATCAGGGATTAGAGAATTGGTCATAGTTAATGCATGAAACTAAAAATAGGAAACTGTAGAAGAAACCAGTTAGATTTTGCTGTGCATGGAGTATTCAGGATACCAGCAGCACATCACTTAATACACTGATAAGGTCAAGGGATGCTTGTTATCTAAATCATATAGAACAAAAACTAATCCTATCAAAGGCACTAACACAAACCATTCAGAGTGGAGCAGCTGGTTCTGTATTCTGCTTGGTCATTCTGTTTAGAAACCCTGAATTCACCATGAAAGGGATTTGGCTTTCAAACCAGTAGCAGAACTTTTGAAGTTAAAGCGGGGCTTGAAAGAAGATGGAAGGATTGCAGAATATTATCATTATTATTAGCACTAATAATACAATAATACTGTATATTTTTGCACATCACTCCATCCTCCCCTGCCTCTGCTTCCCAACATTCAGTCTGTAACAAAAGACAGTATAGCCATAATATTCCAGCCACTCTAAGCACTACTTATCTAGAGCTGACTAAAAAACATGCAACTTTATTTAAATTCAGAAGAAATAACTTTAACAATAAGAAAAGTGAAATGGCAACAGTTATTTATGGGCGACTCAGCAATTGTATAGGATTATATTATATATAAATACTTTTAATCTGATAAAGGTTAGACAGTTCCATCCTTTTAGTTAAAACAGGTTAAATGTACCTGAAAAAATACCAAGGTGGGCAACCAAAACAACCAAGAATTACCATGTTGGAGGTATTATGTCTAACCCTATTGGATTAGCAGATGAGACCAAAACTAAACAGAACGTGTGACAAATATTTACCCCTTTCACATTCATTCCAAGTCCAGTCAAAACAGGCCAGTAACAAAATCACTAACATCTATTAGTCTGGTAATGGTAAAAATGCTATTTTTAAACCTTTATAACTCCAATGAAACACACTAAGGACCAATATTAACAACCAGAGAAAATATAGAACAGAGGTGAACGTTCCAGGGATGTAACCTTGCAGAGTTTTACTCCAGGAGCAAATAAACGACCAATTCATGAGCTTAGAAAGAACCCAGAGAAACCTTTTAAAGAAAGAATGATCAAAATGAGCGCCACAGAAGAAATATTCAAGGTCAAACTGCTTACTATAGGAGGATAAAAGGTTCTCTTATATTTGGAAAAAATAAATTTGAAAACCGCAGCATGAAAACATCCACACTCAAATGCATTGCATTGTTGCTTGCTTTGAAAAAAAACATCCTTAAAATGGGTATAAAGTTGGGTGCAACAACCGCAGATTTTGCTAAATATGGCTGTTACCATTTTTTTTAACTGAACTTATATCAACCTACACGTTCAATGTTCTAATCTTTGTTATTGAAAACACTAACTAAATGTGTGAGACAATATAAACTTGTTTTAACTACACAAGAGGTCTCAAATATAAAAGAAAAGCTTAATTCAATAACAGTAGATTTACAGACATCTGCTGAGATGTATCAAATCAATGTATAATAATAGTTTTACATGTATCTGCTGATTGTCAATCACCCAAAATAGAAGTAATCTGGGCCGACTGATCAGCAAGCTGGTCAGTTGATCAATTAGTGCATCTCTGGTATAAACTGATGTCCTGTGGTCAAAATTGGCTTTTTTATACCCAATGAAAATGGCAGCAAAACAACAACAAATGCTGACGTCTGTTATGGAGAAGTGAAGAACCTAAACGTTATTTTCAGATTTAAGATTCAAGTTAAAATCATGATATTTGAGCTAAGTCACAGATGTAAACTCTATTATAGTCCATCCATCCATCCATCCATCCATCCATCCATCCATCCATCCATCCATCCATCCATCCATCCATCCATCCATCCAATGCAAGAAAAAGACAATTTTATCTAGATGATTTTTTAGTTATCAAATATCAAACAAAGGCTGTAGGAAAAAGCAGAAACCTGTATCTGTTTCTGTAAATATTGCAATGATAATCCTGTTCATGATTAACCCATATTATCCTCTTCTACTCTTCCTCCCCATCATCATGGTAACCCTGCCTTTAACCACGACTGTGGTTTGCATGGACAGCAGACACTTTTCAACAACTGGGAAAATTAAAAGTGCTCGTACTTGTCGTCTTCCGCTTTATCTGGGACCAGGCTCCAGCTCTGCTGGGGGAGCCTCAAGGCTCTCCCAGGCCAGTCGAGAGACACTGTCCCTCCAGCATGTCCTGGGTCGTGTCTTGGGCCTCCTCCCGGTGGAACTCCCTGGAACACCTTCCGAGGAAGGCATCAAGGAGACATCTGAGTTAGCCACCTCAGCTGACTCCTCAATGTGAAGGAGAAGCGGCCCTACTCTGAGCCTCTCATGAATGACCGAGCTCCTCACCGTATCTCTAAGTGAGGGTAAGAACGTAGACCGATCAGTAGATCTCTCTCTTCACCACGACAGACCGGTGCAGCGTCTGCATTATGGCAGCAGCCGCCCCGATCCATCTATCAATCTCCCGCTCCATTCTCCCCTCACTCGTGAACAGGACGCCAAGATACCCCCGAGATAGAAGAGATCTTGACTGCGCCAAGAAATCCTGTCTATAAAAGTTATGAACAGGACTGGTGACAGAGGGCAGCCCTGTCAGAGTCCAACATACAAAGGAAACAAGTCCGACTTAATGCCGGCAAAGCAGACCAAACTCCTGCTCGCCTTGTACAGAGACTGGATAGGCCCTAGTAAAGAGCCCCCAACTCTGTACTCCTGAAGCGCCCCCCACAGGGCAGCACGAGGGACACGGTTAAATGCCTTCTCCAATTAAAAGTTGAAAAACAAAAATCCTATACAAAGGCTGTTAAACTTACCTGTACATCGTCCAGCACCATCCCAGCCATCACCATTCCCATGCCAGCTAGCAGGTAGGGGAACAGCACCTGAAGACATATCGCTAAGGCCGACTCCTCCTCTACTTTGGTGACTGGACCTATGGGCCTCTCCTCTGGATGCTTCTTAGGAGAAGGCGGAAGAATATGGGAGGATAGGAGATCATCTTGTGCATCTAAGATGTCTTGAATAGGAGCACGAGGACTCCCACCAGGACTCTTCGCCTTGGAGCGGGACTTTTTGTTCTTCTTCCTGTGCCGGGTCTGTTGTGGTTTATCATCACCAGGCATGATGGCTGCAGTAATTTTGACAAGGCAGGCTGGGTTGGTTTAATCCTAAAGCATACAAGATACAATAAGAAATAAGCTCTAGAGATTCAGTTCTTTCTAAACTCTGTCATTCTTAGATAATTCTACCCAACTGTAAGAAAACCTTAAAAGGCAAAGGAAAAAAATAAACTTTTATACAGACTAATTTCCTATGTGTGACCAAATGATCTTTGTCACATAAATTTAAAAGATTTCTCCAACTAAATGAATTAGATGGAAATCTTTGGAAATATAATTTCTTAATAGATCTGTCTTGTAAGGAAAGTAAAAAACAAACAAAAACATTTTTTGTTTGCACTTATATAATTTTGTTATGCAACCAGAAGGACTAGAGTGATACCATATGGGAGATCCAACATAGTGCATTTTACATGGAACTGTTCTTTCTTTCTTGTTGTTGCTTATTTGTTAATGAACAATATAAATTAAATGTATATCTGTGTAAATTTTGTCACCTTTTGTTAACAATGTTTATGTCAGGGCTAAAGCATTCAGTCATATGGTCAGATACATGGTTCATTCATTCAACCTTTCATTTGGTCGGTATCAGATATCAGCGATATGCTCAGCCCAGGTGTCGGCATCAGAAAAATATGGATTTCATCTCTACAGTGTATTGCATTCTATTACATAATATCTTCTGTTTATATCTAGAAAACTAAATACCTCCCTTATATTTTTTATTTGCTTTTAAGGATAATAAAATTATCCAGGCAGGATAGTCACTGAAATGTACTTTTCAAATACAACAACTTCTAAAGTAACATTCAAATGATACATTTAGGAATCCAGCTTGAAAGGCGTTTTGTAATTGTATATTTTATGTTGAATTATCAAAAAGAGATCTAAGTATATTTATTATCCATAATCAAATACTGTATTTTAATCAAAATGTATTTTTCAAACCCTATTTTAAAATAAAGATTTAAAGAACACAATCCATAAATCCGATTGTAAATATATTTCCTTATCAAACATTTAAAAAGAAGTTCCCTTTTGCATTTCTCTACCTTGCATTTTCAAATCCTTTCTGTAGTTATGTTTTGTTTTTACTTACCCTGTGTATTTAGCACATTCAGGATCCTGGACCCACTGCAGGTCCCGATGATGGAGAGTCGGAGACTTCGGTAGCTAAGGTAAAACTTTGATGCATCAATCCAGCATTCAGAAGACAAGTTTATGATAAAATTCACTGAGATTGAACTGTGATTTTTCTTAATTGGGATGCACATCAGTTCCCCCTCTGTCTGTAGTAACAAAGTTAGTTCAAGTCTAACTAACTCTAAGTCTAACTCATGGTAGCCAGGGACCAGAAGAATCCCAGAGATGTTAAATGGAGAAGGTAAAATAAAACAACAAATGCAATTTCAAAAGCAACTTGAAAATGCAAGGTATAAATGAAAATAGAAATTGAAAAAGCAATTAGTTTTTGATAAGGAAATATATTTACAATTAGATTTATGAATTGTGTTTTTTAAATCTCCATTTAAAAACACAATTTGAAAGTATTTTCAAATAATAAAATAATGAATTCATGAATAGAATTTACATTCCCTCTTTAATAATTAAATTAGAAAATGCTTTTCAAATTGGAATTTTATTGCATGAGTTAAATGTTATTAATAAATGGTTACAGTTTTCTTTATTTTTCTTTATTTATGTCTTTTATTCTTTTTAATGGCTCTTCTTTTCCTCCGTACAAATTACCAATTCAAATTTTGCCGTTTAACATGGAAGTCCTGCATAAGAATGAGCTTTCTTCAGAACGTCTTTCAGAGTTCTTTCAGAACGTCCTTCTGCATGCTTTTAAAACATATAGTTAAAAAATTCAAAACACAAACTTGCAGTGAATTTGTTCAAATGAGAGCCGGTAATTGTGCACTAACGTTACATTTATTAACTGTTGACTCGATGAAACTGGTCGAACGGGCTTAAAACCGAAACCAGCAGCAACTTGGAGCGAACTGAGTCTAGGACTCACCCACTGTGTCCTAATTCATCAGCAAGACCGCGAATCTTTAAAAACATCCCCCCGTAAATGTTCTCTGTTTCCTTCTGAGGAAGCTGCCATGTGTACATCCCATAATACAGCTATAACCGTGGTCACACAGCCCGGCGCGCTCTGATTGGAGCAGATTTAGAGTGAAAAATTGCTCGGCAACGTGTAGAGTCATAGTGTCAGCTGTGTATGGCAAGCAATTGTATCATCTTATCATGTTTCTATTTCTGTTATTGACAAGCAAAAGTCGACCTACATTTTGGTGCATAACTTTATTTGAATAGACATGGACACAAAATTCAAACCAAAAGCTCAGTTGTAAAACTTAGCCTTTTCTTGTCTGGCCATTTGAGAAAACTTCCTGGAGTCAGGATTTGTTTTACTTGAACCATTAATGATGGGGAATTGATCAGGGACAAACCTGATCACTATGCAGATCCTAGTCAGATGCTGCTTTTCTAATATGCTGTAACTGCAACAGAAAACCAAAGTTGATGTGTTGACCTTATACACAGAAGTATTTTGGAGTTTAAAGCTTGTAGCCCAGAAGTTTACTTCACTTTGTGTTTTTTTGATTGAACATTGTGATGTGTAATATGTGTAATACAGTGATACAAATAATTTATCTCTATGCTAAAATGTTTTTTGAAGTTGCCAAGTTCTGGATGACTCATAATTTTTATCAACTTTTTTTAAGGGTAACATAGTTTTTCGATAATACAACAAGGCATTCTAATAATTAATTAAAAGGTATAGATTACAAAATTTTAGTTTAAAATACCGGTCTGTATTTTCTTATTAAGACGAATCCTAAAACAGTGGCTTAAAAAAAAAAACATAAAAAATGATTATATGTTCAAATAGCTCACCATACCTAGATGTACTGCCAAAGACTGTCTATTGACTTGTTTGATCTGATCCAAGAATATATGTGAGCCTTCACCACAAGGAGTGAAACAAACCCAGCAGAACTTTCAAACACACCCACAAAACCCTTTTGTAAACTAAAATATCTATATGTAATGCTTTTCTGAGTCACTATATAATACAAAATATTAAAGAAGTAAAGGAATAGATTTTTCTTTCTAAAATGTTTACAAAAAAACATCTAAAAATGTGTTTTGCAAATCACCTTAGTTCTCTATTTTATTTTCAATAATTAAAATCCACTGCAGGCAACTCACATAAGGTATTGTTTAGAGGATTGCTTCCCAAAGTTGGGGTTGTGAACCTACCGAGAATCCATTATCTACCAGTATAGGGTCTTGAAAGAAATTAAGCTAAACATTTTTTTTAAAGTGCTAAGAAATAGAAAAAGAAAATGTCACTCTAAAATTGACATAAGCAAATATTTTTCTTGCTGAGGCTGTTTGCATTTTTATCAACATTGCAGTTATTTAACATTGCAGAAATGTTTGTATACTCAACTAATACTTTGGTGCATAACTCTACTCTGGTCCTGTTTTCTGGGTGAAAAGCTGAAAAGCCTGGATATCTATGATTTGGAGCAGTATTAGGATTATAGTACCACTGCTAACCCTTTAAGCGCATCAAATGTTTTTGGTTCATAGGTGAAAACATATTTTTATGTCAAAACTATGTTAACATTATGAACCCCCTGAAAACTAATAAATCAGCAAGAACATCAGTGACAGAATTCTCCAGTCACATTTATGCATGTGGTATTCTCCATTACCTCAGCACGCTTGCAGTGAGACCACTCTTAAACTGTAGTACAACACTCCGTTAACATGCATTCATGGCTTACTGTAAGCTTTCACTACCTTTTTCTCTCACTACACGAACAAACAAGGTTAAGCTTTTAAATTCGAAAATAGAGCCTTGCTTTAGTTAAAGCAGTTCTGGTATTATTGATAAATCCTACCTTTTGTCTTCAACCTTAGCTCATCCAACAACCATCCAACAGTCTGGGGAAAGCCAAATATGATCCAAGCTCCCAGGAATAACTCTGTATGCCCCCTATGCTGTCTGTGTATGTTTCTCTATCTAAATTAAGACTATCTGTGTTCTCTGAGTTCCATTTTCTCATATACGTTTGTACATAAGGCCCTTCATGTATGCATGTTCAGATTATGAGCTACTGCGCATGCATCATGGGGCACCGTCTTAAATTACATGGCATTAGCAGATAAAGTTATCCCCCTGTCCTGCTGTCTCCTTCCATCTCTTGAATGCAGGCTGACAGCAGCAGGCAGCTGGACCATTTCACTCTTTCAATCATTTCAATCATTAAAACGTTATGACAACAACTGTATGATTTGATTACATCATACAGTTTTTGCATGACTGGTGGTATTAGAAAAATGTGGTATAAAGGTGTCATGATTTTTTGGGAATAATTGCATCAAATTTGCCCCTTTATAAAAAAAAATTTAAAGTCTACAACCACTTTGCAGTGAAATGTCAAAAGTGACCATCTTATGTATTACTAAATGTATTACTAAATGTTTTAACCTGTGATCAATGAATACAGTTCTAAAAACAAACTATTACTTTTTTGTACCAATATACAGTATTCATAAAAATGCTTACACATCTAAAGAGACTATTTATCCTCAGTGCTGGTATTATTAGACATCATTGCAGTACTTTTGCAAAAGGAGCGATAAGCACTGCTAACAACTCATTTTTATTAGAGCACCTGGAAAACTGGGTTGAAAACACAAGACTAATTCAAATATTTCTTGAAAGAAAGGGACTTTTTTGTATCAGAAGGCCATTTTACATCCGAGACCACAAAATCACACGTGGTGTTCCCCAAGGGTCCATCTCAGGGCCTAACCTTTTCATTAACCTTTCATGCTTGGATATTAATAAACCACAACATAGTTACCCTAACTATGCAGACGACACACAGCTATACATGTCAATGGAACCAATGAATAGAAAGCATAGATGAATTTTTGGACCACAGGAAGAATGTTCAAAACCCTTTTTTTGTATGTTATTTTTTATTTCCTTTATGTTACAAGGTAAAACCCCCACTAAGACCCAGATCTCACCTGCAAGGTGGACCTGAGCAGAAAATCTACAACACAACACCCTGGTTACAAAAATTAAAACATCTTAAATCATATACACACATTTAAAAAAATTACAAAACAGGTTAAAAGCAATGACACAGATTAAATGAATGTCGTTGCTTGTGTTTAAGTCGCTGTAAATGAATTTTATTGAAATAAAATATGATATCTTACAGGAGCTCATTCCTTACTATAGGAACCATAACCTTGAAGCGTTGCTTCAGTCTTTCTGTTCAAACATGCAGAACTAGCTAAAGAAAGATGCTGTTGGAGAGTAAAGAATGGCCATTAATAGATCGATGTAGAAGAGATTTTAAGAAGGCTGGAGCCAAACTGAGTACAGAGATTTATAAATCAGGATCCTCAAGTAATTGTATCTCCATATGCTCAAAAGAGTGCCATTCAGCTTTTGCATACATTTCACCATGATGTATAAGACATTTGCTGTTACAAATATTAAGGCACACTGATAAACAGTATTCAAGGATTAAGGTAATTTGGTTGAAGCATTTTGATATAAAATATTTCCATAATCCAGGAGTGATAGGAAAGTAGATAAAACAAATTTTCTTTGAGATTTGAGAGATACATTGTGATAATAAAACAAGATGATCATTCTCAGTGTTCTTAACAGATATGCAAATGTAATTTTTAAAAGAAAGCTCTTTATCCAATTTACTTACACAAAGGTATTTATAATTCTTGTCAAACTGAATTTGTGCGCCTAGTGTCGTGGTAAGAAATTGGGGGTCTCTGATAATTTCAGGGAGTGCTTTCTCCTTAACCACATTCAGAAACAAATTCAGAGTATGTAAACAAGTTATGAAAGTAGACTGTAAAAGCTCAAAGACTCGTGAAAGAGAAGGAGAATAGCAATTGATTAATAAGTCATCTGTGTAAAAATGATAAAAAAAAACATCCGACAAATTATCAAACAAAATATTTATACGAATAGAGCATAAAAGTGGACCAACAACTGAATCCTGTGGTACTATAAGAAGAAGTTGAGCCAGGCAACTGAACTCTCTGGGTTCTGCTCGTCAAATCAGCCAAGGTAGTCTAGCCTGATGCAGATTCCGGATCGCATGCTAAACTTCAATTAATTGCAAATTATTTACGCTGTTGTCTTAAACCCATAAACAGGATGGATAAGATCAATAACAACTTTTAGTGCCAATATGGTGTGTTGTGTACATAGCTTCAGTTATTACAGTTAGAAACTACCAGTCAGGCTTGAATTCTGGGTGTAGTGATTGCCCCAGACCTAAACCTTCAAAGGCTCATAAATACAGTAGCAAAGTCAGTCTTCTATCATCTAAACATCTACAGGATGAAATGACTAGTGTCTCAACAGGACCTTGAAAAATTAATTTCCGCCACTAGATGTCAGCATTGATTCAATAGCAAACAGCAAAGAGCAGTTTTTAAAATAAATCTTCACTTTTACAGGCCTCATTCTTACTGCTGCAGTAAACAAATCTTTCAGAAATACACAGCATGTTGAATGCTGGTCTTAGAGCCAAGTCATTTTACATCAGTCTGGGGGTAAAAATAAAAAATGAAATCAGGTGCTGTTGAATCTTTTCAGCATCTCATACTTGATGTTCTGTTAAGTTGGTTTGTATAATACAGACTTTAAATCTGACACCTATTTGCCTTAGATTTACAGCAACACGAGCCACGCTGCTGTTAGAGAATCTGTTATCTGTCACTGTGAAGTTGGAAAGCTTCTGGAGCTTATAAAGATCCGCTACAAAGTCCCATAAAGTTGACTTTGCAGCTCATATCGACTATAATCAAAAGCAGGGCTGGCTCCACTGGTCTATATATTCTGCTGTGTGTGTGAGTCTAAGTGATTTTTCTTTATGTACTCAATATAAAACTTGTGGGTTTCCACCCTCAGATTATAATAGCTGGGTTAGACTTGGCATTTTCAGAGCTTTAAATAATCTTTCTTGCTAACATGATGCAGAGACATGCTTGGACAAACACACTGGATCAAACCCACAACTGCTTTTAAATATCTTGTTTCAAGAATACTGTGCAACTTTCACCTAAAAAGAGAAATATAAGAAAGCCTCTGATCTTAGGTAATGATTTAGAAAAGCAGCATTCAAAGACTAGAATTACTGTCAATCTGGAAAGCACAAAGACAAAGAATGGCAGCCTGCCACCTGTAGAAGAACAGAGTGGAAGACTGATATAAACAGTGAGGTCCAGCCAGTTAAGCTGCAGCACTGAAAAAAATAAAACACAATACGCTTAAAGATTAGATGGTTTTGTATTTCAAAAAGCACCAACAGCTTTTTAATGTCTTAACACAGTATTGCATCAACACTTTGGTTGCAGGTCAGGCTTTAGATCCCTGATGAAGTTTTTAACTTCCTCTGTGATCTCCATAATTTGTTTGATTACTCTTTTAACCCAAATGCTTATGATATATACAGTGGGGAGAACAAGTATTTGATACACTGTTGATTTTTCAGGTTTTCCCACTTGCAAAGCATGTAGA
>JAUZNJ010030328.1:0-14840 GCA_034780135.1 Jordanella pulchra
CACGGGTAGATTTTGCGCTGTGTGCAGGCGCCAAGTCCTGTTGGACCCTGAAATCTCCATCTCCATAGAGCAGGTCAGCAGCAGGAAGCTGAAATAAATCTACTTTTTCATGGTATTCTAATTTTATGACCAGCACCTGTAGAAGCTCCTGTTTGTGGAGGCAGTGGTCACCTCCCTGTCACAGGAAAGGGAAGAGCCTTTTTTTGAGGATGTAGAGGACGGTTGCAAAGAACAGAGCCAACGCCAAGAAGATGAGCAGTTTATCGGTGAGCTCCCTGCGGTTATACTTGGTGATGAGTTTCCTGCCCAGCTGAATGGTCCCAGTCATGGCTTTAAACTCCTCGTTTGTCTCTTGGATTGTTCTCGACGAAGTTGCTTGAACCAGAAAAAAAAAAAAAAACAGAAAAAAAACGTGGGGATTTAATCTAAAAGAGCAGGTTTAGTCGTGTATTAGTGAAAACGAAGCATATTTTATCCTCATATGCTGCTTCTTGTTTTCATAATGATTCCCTTTTGATCACTGACCTAGTGTTGTTATGGTGTCTTCACTCTGCTGAACCTGCTGAGCCATCATCCGGCTGATGCTCATCAGATTCTCTGTTATGTCGCTGGCGTTTTTTGCCAGACCCTCTTTGGTCGTCTTCCTGACAGGGAAATTAAAAGCAGATCTGTTATCTAAGTGCTTTACCAAAGATGCAGCAACAAAATGAGACAGCTAAGGACAGCAGGAGGTTTCACGGATTCTTATACCTCTGCCTCGCGGTGCCGTCTGCGCCGTTAAGTAGCGCCTGCTTCTCCATTCCTTCGATGGACAGTTTGCTGGCCAGGTTGGCTTTCCTCCAGGCCGTCTGGTTGCTGCGAACAGAAGAACGTGTTCATTGTGTCGTCAGATATATTAAAACAGCCGATTATCTGAAAGAGATCACCTCAGCATCTGCTTTCTGTGTCCGTCTACGCGGCCAAGCAAGGCGTGTTTGTCCGACTCTTTGTCTTGCTCCATCGCGATCCGCTCAAAGTCCTGATCAAGCAGCAAAGCTTTTATTATAACGCTGTTCTCAAAAGATCTGCTGTTTTCTATTTTCATTCTCTAATAGCAAAACAAAAACAACACTCACCTGGATCCTTAACCTGAGGTTTTGAAAGTGTTTTTTCACATCTGTGTTGATTTCGGCCAGCTGGCTCTGAGGGCCACCGCACTCTGTAATGTCCTGCAGAGAGAAGATGGATGATGCTGCACACATCCAGCAATACATCAGTGCTCGGCTTTAAGAGTTTCACAAACACACGGGTGGATCGACGAGTTACACGTCTGCACACTTTAAGCATAAGATCTAAGTAAATATATCAAATCACAATTAAATATGTCATCTGCATTTATGCTGTTTGAATTTGCACATTTTTCTTCTACTTGTCAATTAAGATGTTTTCTATGAATGTTCAACAGATATTTCTGCAATGGCAGCTGAACACGTCTAGGGAAAAAAAAATAGACAAGATGTTTGTTCTTTTTTTTTAATCCAGAAAAGGCAAAAATCTCTGAAAGATTCATTATTAATCTTAACATTTTTTTAAAGTAAAAGGTTTGTATTTTTCCAATCAATCAGGTCAACATATTATACACTTAAAATGTAAAAAAAAAACAACAATTTAGAGGTACAAATTAATTTGTGTCTCAATTTTGTTTATTTTTTTCTTACACACAGCAGCATAGAGTCATTATGAAATTTTAGAAACCTATTAATGTATAAAAAGTATCTGAACAATGGATTAATGACAAATAATACTGAGAAAAAACACCCGTCGGTCTTTTAAAACCTTCTAGGGTGTTTTGTTAAAGTTTAACACTTGTTGTCGTTTTGTTTCATTCAAAAGAAAATTAGGTTTGCATTATTTGTTTACATGTTGAGCCTAAAATGATGGGATGTAGCGACTATTATCGGTCTGTTGGGAAAGTTAGCTGCTTTACATTTTTCAAAAAGTCCCAATGTGTTTTAAAATGAGATTATGGAGATACTAAGAGCTGCAGTGAGTTCATGAGTGCTTCTCTGATTAAGTGTGACGTGTATGTATATCGATCAGACATGGATCGATACCAAAAAAGGTTGAGAACCACTGTGTTAATGAACGCAATAGTACACAGACCAAGGGGAGCATGGTAGCTCCAGACAGGGGCCAACAGGGGCCAGTTCCCCTTTAGAACGGATCCTGACCCTGTTTGGAAAACATAACACTAAATAAATGTATTAAAATGATTTGCACTGACTCTATAACTGATTGTTCCTTTGCAGCTACCTTATTTTTTCACCTTTATAGTTCTGATTAAACAATTATTTTATACGTTTTACTAAAATTAAAGACCTGAACTGATTCAAATGGTTCATTTTCATTAAAAATACGACAGAAATGCGTGTCATTAATGAATCGTAAATGTACATTAAAATCATTTTCCAAAGAATATTTTTACATTTATTCAAAATACTATAAACACCATACTTTGGTGAAACCCAATACTTCACTGCAGCCTACCTCTCAGTTGTAGTAATGCAGCAAATATAGTCTAAGAATTTAACAAACTTAAATATCATAGTATTATGTGTCATGATACATTTTGCAGCCAGGTTTTGTAGTATTTAACATTCAGTAGAGCCTTTTATTTTTTATACCAGTAAGTTTGCTGATGGCGTTGGATCACAGGACACATGAGACTGACTTAAACACTCATGTTGTTTTTTGATGTGCAGCACCATTACTGTTTCACTAGAAGTAGATATTTACCAAATAATCTGATTTAAGACAGCAATAATATTTATTTCCCACTACAACATCAAACTTAAATTGAAATTTCGTGGATATTTCACTTCTTACAGTTTATAGCCGGAAGTGGGTCATTGGTTTCGCTGCTCACTTAGAATAACAAATGATTATTGACTTTTATGCTTTCATTTATGTGCCTCCATCACAAAGCACTGACTGTCCTGGAAAATATTGGTCTAAAATCGCCAATAAATGTCAATGTTCTAGCTTTCTATGCTAGAAATTGGGAGGAACCGAACTTTTTAATGATATTTTTCCCTTTATTAGAGACACCCCAGTGCTTCTTTTTGCAGCGTCTGTACAGCGGACTGGTGTTTGTTTTCTAAAACAGTTGACGACCTAACGAGTTATAATGTATCCCTTTTGTACATTTTAATTTCAAAATTAAAACACAGCTAGCAGAAAAAAAACCCCTAAGAAACTTTAATAGTTCGCGATTTTTCCCAGAATGCGCCTCTATGAGCTGCTCTTCCAGATCAGACCTCACCTGCGGGCGCTCTGATGTAGCATGGAAGCTAACAGCAGAGTCTCCGTAATGACAACCTGCCGGGAGAGAAAACCCTGAATGGTCTTACCAGGGAAGCATTCGCACCTGGATGAGAGCCTTGATTTCCAAATCATATTTAAGTATTTCTTGCTCACACGCTCGGACGTGGATATCTGAAGACGCCATGTTGCCAACGTAGCCCGGCTACAACTACGGCAAGCAGGAAGGGAGTCCTCTCCTCCGTCTAAACACCAAACACCATTAAAAACGACCTTAAAAAGGTTTCAATTTATTTATTCGTTTTTTTTTTTTAACTAGGCAATATTTATCTTTCTTATGGTGCAATTTGTTTTTATTTATAATTCAATTAAGGAGAATTAAATGTCATTCATTAGTCTGGCTGCTGTAAAAAAGAAAAAAAAAAGACCAAACTAGTGGAAATTATTCGCTTATTACCACTGGAATAGAAGTCATTTATCACTAACAAATAAACAGAAACGAGTCAAGCTCATTTCAACCTCAAAACACTTCAAATCATTCACACGTATATTACACACAATGTACACGACATATAAACATCACAAGTGAAGCTTGCATTAATTGGAGGTTCAGAAAATCAAGTATTATCTATTAATATGAGTTTCAATAAGGCACTTGTGTGGACTGCACTCCAAAACTAAATGCACTGAGTTCTGGGTTTAAAGTGAGCTGAGGAATGGTCTCCGCATCAGTTGTCCAGTCTGTTGATGCCACAGGAAAACTACAATAAACAGTTTGAGAAAGAAAGAAAACAAAACGAGTTAGGATATGCACCAACACCCATTTTAAAAAGTGATTTTAGCTGAAGAGGACAGGTTTACCTGCAAGGTAAAGGCATGGTTGGAAGACAAGTTAACTCCAGGTGTAGTTTAGGTATCTGATGACATGAGTTGAGAGGGTGGGCCCAAAAAGTGGGTTCAATTGAGCCAGAATTGCTATCAACCAGCTGGTGGAGAGCACATGGAAAAGGAGAACTTATTAACTTTATAGCAAGACACATTTTTATAAGACAATAAACCGTTTCATTGTAAAAAGATCATCCCCCGTTTACACTAAATGCTGTTGAAGGATGACAGGCTGAAAACAGCTTTGCCTCTACCGCCCTCTACTGGTGACTCATGACCAACATCAGCAACACAGTTGGACCGCAACATGTTAATAATTAAAAACCCAACTCTTTGTTTACTGCACTAATATTAAATAATTAAACACAATAAAAGAGTTGGGTTACTTTCATTATAGTTAAGGAGGAAATATTAATTAAAAAAAATGATTTGTAGAAATAAATTAAACATTTAGTGAAGCATGCTACCAGTGTGGCCATAACTAAAGTACCTCACACTGGTTTAATGGAGAATATGAAGAGAATACAGTGAACAAGTCATAGTTTAAGTTGCAGTGAAGCTTAAAAGAGCTTCATCCAATCCATTACATAAGAAAAGAACTTTTAAAATCATCCAAATTTTAACTCCCACCTAAATGCCTAATTTTCTTCTTTACAGCAACATAAATCACAGAAGCAGCCAAGTGCAGATATCCAAAGCTAAGGCAGGAGAATTTGCTGACAAGATGTGAATCAGGATGGACTTTTAAGTTTACACAATTGTGAAAAAAAGCACCAAAAAAAAAATCATTAGTTCTGTCACAAAAAAAAAAAAAATACTACAAAAATACATTCACAGTTTTGGGTTTAAACTCACAAAATAAAGGTTGAAAATACTTTCCAAAGCAAAGCAACAGATAGAGGCAAAAATGACAAAGACCAAGGTTACAATAATAGAAATATAACATATGCATCTTTTCTCTGTGTTTCTAGTGTTTATATTTAGAAATGACTAATACAGTCTGGATGGAAATACTTACAAGAGGTAACAGCACACTGCAGTTAGCACCAACATTGTGACTATAACTCTGTGGAGAGGAGAAAAACAAAATGTCTTGACTAGTTTGGTACATTAAACTTTTTTAGCACAGTTCCCACCGTTTTAAACACACCACTAGGATAGCGGGTGTTTAATTGGTTAGAACAATACCTCAATTTAATTATTCATATCAACTTAAAACACGAAATACAGCTGAATATATAAACACTTTGATAAGGCTATGAAATTAGCATCACTTAGCTAACCTAAAGTTTTACAGGAACTTCAGTAATTTGTTTAAAGCTACAAGTCACGCCTGTGGGGCGACAAAAGTGGTATTTTATTAAAACAAGCACAGCCTCGTGCAAAATAGTCAAATATAAACTTTAATTTAAATGTAGTTATATGTTGACTGGTTTTGACCACTTGACAGCTAATACGAGCTAACAAAAACTCACCCTCTGTTCGGTCCTTTGCGAATAAACCAGGGAATAACTCCTCCAACAATACCCCAAAACAAAGTCATCACACAGATGGTGATGGTAAATGTCTGATCCGCCATTGTTTTAAACAGCAAGAGCGTCTTAAAACAGAAAACCTTTAACTTAAACTAACTTCAGCGCTGAACCGACAGAGAACAGGCAGCACGTATCACATGACTGTGACAGAGGGAGGAAGTGAAGAAGCTGGCGGCGGGACCCGTCTATGTGCTGGAACAATATCCTCAATCACTAAAACACACAGTCTTATTTTTTATTATGCATATCATTTTGTTGTAGAAATATTAATCAGATCAGACACAAACACAACTAAAAACATTTGAAATCTAAGGTTGTTAAGGAATTAAAGCTATATTTGTAAATTATACTTTAAGTACAAGTCTATGGAGTGAATTGTATCCCGAAAATTAAAATTTGTAAAAAACAGTTTTGGATTTGAAATTTAAAAAATAAAGTTCAATCCAAAAATAAAACTGAGAGTACTTTTGCTATTTTCTCAGATTTTATTTATTTTTTGTTTTGTTTTACAGATTTTATTATTTATTTTTCAGGATTTTATCATTTCCTTTTTTCACATTGAGTTTTATGAATGGCACCCTTTTAGTGTTTTACAGATTAGATTCTCATCATTTCAAGCTCAATGCAAACACTCTTTCTGCTTCCATTGACCAGTACAAGGTTGTTTTTAACATCCATGCAGACCAATAGAAATGTGGCCTCACTTCTCATTCCAAAGGACAGCCGGCCCAGAAGTAAAGAGAATGTGATCCATAAAACTCATCCTGCAAAACACAACTTTAAGGAAAAGATTGAAGACATAAAATGCCATTAAACTATATAGAAAAAATCTAATTTGAAAACACAAAAGCATTTGGAAATTCAATTTAAAATACCATTATAATAAAATTATAAAAAAAATCTGAGAACAGAAAAGTTACACTTAAAAATACGTTTTTTTAAATAAAGCATTTTACACTGTATTGCATCTTTCAAAAAACCATTTTCAAAACATGTTTTTTCCTTGAGTAATTAGTAGAACAAAATTTACTCTATACTAAACAAAACATGCTTTTTCAGTTTGAATTTAGATAAAATCTCCATAATTTAGCTATTATGATTCTTTTCTACAACTTACAGCACGTTTGTTTGTTGAGACAAGATGCTCATATTAAGTTTCAATGAACAAGGTTTAACTCTTAAAGACACAAACTCGGCACTTCCTGTGTAAAGCCTAATGATATAGTGACAGGAAACCTTCAATACCCACTGGAATGTAGGCCTAAGATATAAACTACACTTAACAAAAAAATAAACACTTTTGTTTCTGCTCCAATTTTCCATGAGCTTGTATCAAAGATGTTATGTTTCTTCCAGATAAACAATATTGAATATTGAGCACTTCTGCTTTGCTGAGATAATCCATCCCACCTCACAGGTCCCACATCAAGATGCTGATCTGACATCATGATTAGTGCACAGGTGGACCTTATACTGCCCACAATAAAACTGCATTTTTTTAATGTATTTTTTAGCTTTATTGGGGGCCCGGGGACTCAGAACCAGTCAGTAGTCCCAAACATGCTCAATGGGTGACATGCCCGCTGAGTATTCTGGCCATGAAAGAACTGTGTGTACAGATCCTTGCAACATGGGGCCGTGCATTATCCTGCTGAAACATGAGGTGATGTTCATGGATGTATGGTTAAACAATGGGCTTCAGGATCCTGCCCATACCATAACCCCACCACCACCATGGGCCACTTCATCAGCAACGCGCTCACCCACCCGCCGCCACACACGCTGTCTGCCATCTGCCCTGAACAATGTAAACCGAGATTCATCCATGAAGAAAACACCTCTCCAACGTGCCAGACGCCACTGAATGTGAGCATTTGCCCACTCAAGTCTGTTACGGCGACGATCTGGAGTCAGGTTAAGACCCCGATGAGGACGACGAGCAGCAGTTGAGCTTCCCTGAGACGGTTTCTGACAGTTTGTTCAGAAATGATTTGGTTATGCAAACCAGTTGTTTTAACAGCTGTCCGAGTGGCTGGTCTTGGATGTGATCCTGCAGGATGTGGAGGTCCTGGGCTATTGTAGTTACGTGTAGTCTGCACACCTGTGAGGTGGGATGGATTATCTCAGCAAAGCAGTTCTCATAATCAAACATTTAGACAGATTTGTGGACAACATTTGAAAGAAATGGTAATATTGTTTATCTGGGATGAATTTTACATCTTTGAGCCCATATCATGGAAAATAGGGGCAAAAACAAGTGTTATATTTTCATTGTATTAGTAATGAGTTAAATCTCTAAGCAGAATACTAAAGTGAGCTAAAGATGTGTTAAAATGACAAATAAACCTGTTATCTGATTTAATAAAAGAATTCTAGTTTCATAAATATAACTGCAGATAACAGGAATTTTCTTGAATTCTCAAAGATTTTTGGGTAGAAACATTGAATTCTTTAGTAACAAAAAAGGGGGAAAAAAACGCATTTTGGTATCCCCAAATTCTTTTAAGATTTCAACTTACGAAGCTGCAGTTATATTTTTAACAACATTCAGATATATTTTCATCGACTGGGAGCAGGATTTACTGCTGGGAAGATTTTTTCTGATCCTTTGAGAACTTTTTCTGTGCATTATGCAGATTATATGAGCAGCAATCCAATGCCTCTGCTGTTACACAGCAAATAAACCAGAAATAACATGCTGATAATAGGCATCATGTATGGGCATTTCCAAACCGTCCAAAATATTCAGGAACTTTTAAGGTAAACATTTGTAGACGTTTAGCTTAAAATTCGCCACCACTCATATTGTGACATGGTTGAACTGTGTTTTTATAAAATGTTTTTAATCTTTCACAAGTCCAGTTACATCTTTAAGGTCACCTTTGTATTATAAATGTATGAATTTTCTCCCATTAAAAATGAAAAAAAGAAAAAAACAGACAAAAGGATCCATTTATACAGTTTATTAATAGCAAAAGATCATTTTCACTCCTGCATCTTCTCGATGGTCTCCTCCTTGTATTTGCCCTTATCCTTCCCAACAGCACGAGACTTGGCCTTGCGTTCAAGGATCTTCTTGCGATCCTTGTCCAGCTTTAGCCTTGTGATGACCACCTGGGAAAATGGAACATGAGTTAGAAAACACTGCAAAGCTTCGACCAACAAGAAAAACATGTTTATTGTTATCAATGCTAGACTCAGTAGAAAGAGCTGCAGATACATGAAGTATTTCTTGCATCAGGTCAACTGGACTATTTGCTGCTGCCTGGATAGAAAATGATTAAATATTCTTTAAACATAAAGGTTTTAGTTCAATCCTGTTCTGCCAGGAAAACTTAAAACGTTAACTTTTAGCCACCAGGGGGCGTTTGACCAATAAGCTGCAGGTTTAAGGCCCTAAAGACCACACACACCTGCACTGACTACATAGTCTCCATCACTGTGTTGCAATCAGGCCACTTTGGAGCAGAATCATGAGACATCATGACCAGAACCACATTAAACACTTGATATAAATCCTACATCAGAACCAAAAACATGTCTGATCAGAGGTAAAGGTTTGGATGCCTAACCTAATAACTTAGCTTTGGTGGTTTTTTTTTAAAGCACTTCATTGCTAAAAGACAAAACTTGGAACTATAATATGCAGGAAAAGAAAACAGATATACAAAAATACACAAAATTAAAAACATCTTAGAGGTCTGGTACATTTAGAATAAAATGATTTCGCCTGATTTTTTCTTTTTTAAGATCTGTTTTTTAAAGGTTTAAAAGGATGTTGTTTTTCACCAAATCATTTTATGTTGAAAATGTTTCTTTTTTTTTTTTTACTGTTTTTTACATTTGAATTAATGACTATAAAGTTTTATTTCAAATTTGCTCAGGAATGTCTTTTTTCTCGGTCTGGTGTTTAAGGGGAGCTCAGACTGCTGTGAAAGCGGCGCTCTGGGTCACATGACTTATTCAGCGACTAATCCCAGCCTCTCAAAAATGATCACCAGATTTCTAACAGAGTACTGACCTGAAAACACATTCAATATAACTCTAATTAAACGAACACTTGTGTCAAAAGTTAAGCAGTGTTGCTTTACGATGCAAGAACATTTCATCTGTATGTTTCAAATCAAGTTTAAGCTTCAGAAATGATCAATGCGTCACAATAGTGGAACAATGTTCCACTGAAAATGTAGAAAATGTGAAAACTCTGTCATACCATTTTAATATTAATCTTTTGATAGCGTAACCCTGATGTCTGAGATTTAATGGCAAGTCATTCTTAATTTTTTATTATTTACAATTGTGGATCAACATGCTTTCTGACCCCTACTGTTATTCTATCTGTGACTAAAGGCGCTCTAGGTCGGTTCAGAGTGGGATTATCCACAGTGACCCAGCAGTGAGCTCTAGGAAACTACAAGTAAAGCAACAGTGAGGAAAAAAGTTTATACCAGTTATCTTTCCATTAGAATAACTAACGGCATACATTGCTTTTAAAGGCAACATCCAAGATTTTAGCTCATATTTCCTTTAAAGTTTACCTGGATTGATTTAATATTTTTCACATGGCCAAGAAATGTTTAGGGTTGGACACTGAAGGTCTTACTTCTAAACATGAAAAAGTTTATTTAGAAATTAGCAGCATTCTTTGTTACTTTCCAACTCATCTGATGCTGAGTAATATCTGATTAATAGAAATCAGCAAAAAAAGATGTAAATTAACCAACAATTACTTAAACGGCATCCCCTCTGTACAGTTTAATTACTTTTCTTTCGTTTCTAAATGTGTCTCAATCATGGATCCATAAGGGAAATTATTTTACCAAATAAAAACAAACGGTTTTCTAATGTGGAAGGCTGCTTCTTAAATATATCTATGATTACTTGAGACCAAGACAGGAGCCAAACTGATTCCTATAATGTCTGAATGTAAAGAGGGGAAATGATTAAATAACAGCACATTTAAGTAACCGAGCCAACAGCAGTTTTTACATATTTTCCCTGAAAAGCTTCGATTGTTTCAATTGGCTCTTCGGTCACTTTAAACAGAAACATTTGGGTTAAAAATGCTTGTATGTTTGCTTGTAATACTTTTATGAGCCAAAATCTGGCAACAACACTGACGGCTTCTGATTAAGGAGTGCAGGAAAGTGGTGTTCAAACGCTTTAAAAAAAAGTGTAACCAAGATCAGCTCCATTATTAATCCCCGAATTAAAACATGCCTTATGAAAAAAAAAAAAAAAGGAAAAAATACATGACATAACTTTGCATCTGTAGTGGGTATCTGGACCTGTATTTCCTATACCTGAAATTGTGACACAGCAAAGAGAAAACAAAGGCCTTGTCATTTTAAATAATTATAAGTTTCCAAAACTGGACAGATGCCAACAAATCCCATAATCCAAAACACTGTAGGACAACGAATAATCTCCAGTTATACCCAGGCAAGTTCTGCACGTTTTTGCTACTGATACAAATACGACAACACAATTGTACACCTAAAACACTGGACTAGTGTAATGATAAGCATGGCGCAGAACAAGGTTTAATACATCTCCCGACAGTCATTCATGACATCACCATAGTAGGTCACCCTACATGTCTCACTTTCACAATGCAAAGCAGACTTGTTTACATTGAGGACCTTTGTCTCACCTTGCTGGGGTGGATGCCGACATGGACTGTGGTTCCGTTGGCCTTCTCTCTCTGCACACGCTCAATGTAGATGACGTATTTCTTTCTGTAGACTTGCACCACCTTGCCAATCTGCTGCCCCTTGTAGTGTCCACGGACCACCTGAGAGCCAAAGAACCCCAGGTTCATTCATACAGTAAATGAATCCCGTCATGTTGACCAGAAGTCCTCGGTTCTTAAAACTACATTACCTGCACTTCGTCATCTTTGCGGATAGGCATGGACCTCACGTTGTATTTCTGGCGGAGCTCCTTGGAGAGCGGGGAAGACATGATCTTCCTCCTGATGTGGGAGGGGGCATTGAAGTGCCTCTTGCGGTTCTTGCGACGGGAGGATGTTACAAAAGGATTCAGCTTCATGATGCTGTGGACAAAAACAAGCAGCCTACTATATGAAACGGGATAGATTAAGAGATTAGCTCTTTAAGTGTCAAGCCTCTTAAATTTCCTCCGTCAATTAAACACAGTTTATAGCATCCATTCTGCAACTTACTACGTATAAAAGTGGAGTAGAAACAATACTAACTCGCTTTACTGTCTGCAGATACAAGCAATTTTAATTCCTAACCTGGTAAAGCTACATGCTAAGCTGGCTAACAGCGCAGTTGAAAGGCAAACGTACACTATATTATAATTGAAAGGGAACTCTTTATATTTACTTACAAAGGAAAGCGTTTAACTACAGAGCTCAATAAATATCTGTCGCTTTCACCTAAAATGTAGTCATTCCCCTATAGCGGTAAGACATGCGGATAGCGCTACAGCTAACACGGCTACCCATCACAGTTGGTCCATATTTAATAATCTACCACTATAATCAGAGAAATACTGTTGGTGATGTATTGATAAAGGTGTTCACGTTGTGTTATTACATGTTGACGAAGACATAGCAACATTAAATGTAGGATGGATGTTGATAACTTTGATGAGTTTCTTTAACAGGTATCCTTACCCTGCCGATTGCTCCTCTATGGCCGGCGGAAAAGAGGCCTGCAAAGTACTTCCGCCTGCATTAGTTCGTACTAAAGTCTCGCGAGATTTACAGTCTTGTGAAAACCTACAGAAAACTGTATGTAAACAACACTACAGAACATCAACTCTCTACTCGTAGTACATATACATTTTATGTATTTTATGAATATTTTTAGCTATTCATATTTTAACTTTTAAGGTAACTAAACTAATTGTGCATTTGTTTTATTTTTTCTTATATTTTGAGTTGCGATTTGAAAGCATTTCTTAAAATATACTCTAAACCACATAAACATAATCGAATATGATTATTTTATTTATGCCACGTTACAACTTTTGGTTAGTAATAATAAAAGTGTCACAAGATGGCGCCAAACCTAATAAATCGATAACCTGCTCAGCAAACAAGTTTTGTTTATGATTCATCCAGTTCATGCCTCTGTTCGTCACTGTGTGTCATATCGTCCTATTTGATCTCCGTAATCAGCTGCAGTTGTTTTCCTCACTCAGAGCAGCTGACAAACATTCAGGAGAAGCTGTTTCCCCCTCTAGACCACACAAGCACTGACCTCCTCAGCTGTCAGGACAGAAGCAGACCCCCGGTGTCCTGCTTAAACAACTCGGCTTTGCTTCCCCCTCCGGTCGGAGCGCAGTTGTACCAGAGATGCTGTCATAGCCCCCCCTGCGCCGCCGCGGACACAACAACCTCTTTCCCCTCCCGCACCTCCCCGGTTCGTCTCTGGCTGGCCGTGGCGGCAGCAGTGCGGATGTGGAGCCCGCAACGCAACGCTCTTCACCCGACGGCAAGCACCGGAGAAGATGAAATGTTTTTCCCGTTACCTCCCGTACCTCTTCCGCCCTCCGAGCACCATCCTGTCCTCCACTTGCCACACCGAAGGTAGGGTGGGACCCCCCGAACACGGGGGGGGGGGGGGGGGGGCTTTTACGATGAGCTGTGAGTTGTTTAATTCGTGCGAGTGACATAATTAGGTGTCCCCGAGACGTGCGTGGGGAGAAGTTATGCTGGCAGTGGATTTTGCAGATGTGTCACAATGCATTAAGTTGGTTTGTTTCTTAAGATGACACCAACTGGAAAATGTAAACATACAGAAAATGCAAAAAAATATTTTACGAAGTGTGTTTCTGGTGTGGAGCCTATCCTATCTGGAGTGGGATTAATTTTGCTGCGTTTAAGGGTGTCAACACTTAGGCCATTGGCGTTAACAAGAACACAGACAGTCGGTTTGTGGAAAAAAAGTCAGCTACCTAATTATCTTATTTATTCCAGGCATTATATTAGATTTATTGAATGTTAAAACCTCAGATTAACTAAAAAAGTAAACAAAACTGTTAACATTATACTTAAAAGAAAAGAAAAAGTTTTATTATTTCTAATAACATGCTAAACTATTAGGATAACTGTGGAAAGTGGCAAGTTTTGTCTGTCACTCTTGGTATAACAGTAGGCTGCAAATAGCATCAGCATCTGATACTTTTTTCATCATAAGCACTGTTTATCTGGCATCCTCTAACATTTATCGCTTAAACATAATGTACTACTGTTTCTTTTTTATTGATTTAATTTGATCTCTCAATAAATTTCAAGAACCCGTGCTTATTGATTTGTTAGCCGCAGTGGAGTCCCAGTGCTAACTTTGGGAACGATTGTTTCATTTTTATGCAGTCTTAGGCAAACATGTAGAATAAACACAGCCTAATATTTTGTGGTAGATTCAATTTGCGTATTGAACCGAACTCTGCATTCTGCTTTTTATGAAGTAACACAGGCCTTTTTAGACAGAACTTTTCTAGCTTTCTACCCGTTGACCTACATACAGTATTATTAGGATTTTGTATAAATTACCTGAGGGGTCATTTTTAATGTTTTGAAACCCCAAAACCTTCTAGTTCATGTTGCAAACCAGCACCTGTTTTGTTTGAAGCCTACAGCTCAGAAAGTGTTGCATTCTGAAACATGCAGATGTTTTCCTGGTCTTCTGTAATTTAGAAAGTATCTGCTCCCGATGGCCGTAGTGAAAAGGACTTTACATTGCGTCCGGTCGATTATTCCTGCTGATTATGCTGTCAGATGTGGCCCATGAGCGTCCGAGTCTTTTTTTATAACCAGCCATTTACTAGGTCATAATGTTGAGCATTATTAAACTTTGCACGGTTGCCCTTCTTCCTTCCTGTCTGTGCTCTGCTGTTCTGCTTCAGCCCTTTGGCTCAGGAAGCAAGATACTCTGAATAACAGCATGTTATCATACTTGAAGCCCCCCCATAGCCTGACCTATTTATGTACCAAACAGTCTATGTTTATGAAAAGAATGCATGGTTCTCAAACTGTGCTACAAGTCCCAGCGGGGGTACGTTGGCGGCTCTTAGTGGTACTTAGATTACATTTTGGTATTAATTTCAAAGTAAATATAAAAACAAGTTAACTATAAAGATGGAATA
>JAUZNJ010030329.1:0-14839 GCA_034780135.1 Jordanella pulchra
AACAAGCATGATTTTTAAAAACTAGATTTGAAGACCAGAATGCAAGATTCTTTTGTGGTCCTATTCCACTTATTTAAACATTATACTGGTGCTGTGCGATATGACAACACAAGTCTTCCAGTCAATATCAATAATAATTGAAAACATTTCGCCCTCCTCTTTCAGGAACAAATGATGTGTAAAAAATTCTGTAAGTAGGAATTCAGATCCTTTTTCGTTTAATTTAGTTCCAATATCTTCCCCAACTTGTCTAAGTTATAAGTATAATAATCTACCTTTAAGAGGAATAAAAGCAGAAATCTGTGTTATTTAAATGTCGACTGTAGGGATGTGTGGAGCTGACCACATCATTAAAATATATTTTTATGTGTCGAAAAATAATTACTGGGTTATAACTAAGAAGGCAGGAAGAAAAAGATGAGCAAAACTTTTTACCGTTGACCTCCTGGATTACAGAATGTACCCCCTACCAAAAAATTTGAATATAGTCAGATGACCAGAATAAATGTTACTTTATGTATTTTACAACATGTCATAAGAAAGGTTAAAGGTGCTAGGGAACATTTTCTGAATGCAAATGGGTGACAGACAAGTATAGTCTAGACATTTTTTTAAATCATAGAATTTTTTAAATCATTGTAGACCAGCTGTGTAGACCCTTTTGTCTTGTCAGACCACATTCTGGTGCATTTATTAATTAGCCCACATTTCAATCCATAGAACTCCAATTTGGAGATCTAATAGATATTTCCTAAATAATGTTTTCTGTGTTTTTGCTTGGAAGAACTTGTAATAGTTACAATACAATAAAGACAATAAAAATCTCCACTGCCTTCTGTTGTTATTTGGTATGCAGCTAAAGCCACTTTACACGGGGAACTTATTGGCTACAGCTGTTAACTATTAAGGCTTTAAAGGAACCTTGAAAAAGAAATGGATCACCACCTACTCCAGCAAACTTAAAGGCCCTTGTGGCTGCCATGACTGCACTTAAAAAGATCACACCAGTCATGTTCAGAAATTGTTACTTTAAAATTAAGAGAAATATCTTGAATTTGGTAATAAGTCCAGTCAATTGCTCATTTGATTAATATCTTCAGACTACAGAATGTGTATATCACATGTGATCTTATGATTGTCAATAGTCCCGGTATAGTGCAGACAAAAAACTAATTAGGCTAATATTGCTTCATATTTGAATATTATTCTTTTACCAACCATTGTGGTGGAGGATTGCTCTGGCTCAGATGCACCAGAGGAGATCTGGACTGCAATTTAATCTGTTTCCAGTGGAAAGTGTCCAGCTCTTAATGGGATTCGGGAACTCGGGGAGAACGCGAGCACGCAAGACAGATGTGTGTCAATTGTAACAGATGCATACTTGTGACGTTACTGCATTAAAAGCTGCTTTTAAACTCCTATTGTTAGTAGTCTCCAGATAATAATACATTATTTTAATTTATTTGAGGAATGATGATCAACAAACACAGATAAACACAAATAAAATTGACCTTTTGCCGAATAAAACAAAACAAAAAAAACGGCATCAAAGCCACCGGTACTTCACACACAGCTATGCCGAGAGAGTGCTGCTGCAGACGGGCTAACGTTAGCTATGGCTGCGGGTAGAATCGGAGCTCCACTGGTCACTACGGTTCTCTCAACATCGGAACTTTGTTAAAACCTTTGCACTAAATCATTAAATGGGCCACATAGTAAAGCTTAGATGTATAATATTATCGCCTCGAATTATCTTAAAACGTAGTTTTGTGGAACAACGGCAACAGAAAAATGAACTTTTAGCTTAACACTCTGAGCCCTGTTAGCACAGCTCCGGAAACTGCTGCTGCCACCGTTTATGCCCGTAAAACTTCCAGCCTTAGAACGCAACAAGTCTGCTGTGATAAATGCTGTGAAGAGGGAGGTGCGAGAACATCTGGGGATTTCCTCTGTTCTCGGTCTTGTGTTCTTGTGAATTGGAACAGTACTCGGGCCGAGGCTGATGACATTTCACGACCACACGAGTACACGAGAAGGCAGAAGTACGCATATTAAGAAACAGCCACTGTCCAAAGAGATGGTATCTAACCAGCCTGGAGATATGCTTCCATTAGTTTATTTCTAAAACAAGATAAAAGAAAACCTCAGATTGTTCATCCTTTAGGCCTATTAGTTTCCTCAGTGTGGACTATAAAACTATTTCAAAGTTGTGTGTTTTGGGTGCTTAAAAAAATTTGGTATGAACCGTTATTTCATTAATATGATTAATACGTGTTTTTTGCTGAGCCTTTAGCCAATATCATCAGGACTACCTGTAGTTAATCACAGATATCAATTTGTCTTGAGAATAAAGTTTTTTATTGTCATTTCTCATTATGTTTCATATTTTTTATGGCAACTAGTGCATACTAGTACATCATTCTCAAACCTTTGTCAGAGATCCTTTGTTTTTTTTTCCCAGAAATTCTTTTTTTCCTTCTTAAAAGATAAAAGAAAAAAAATAGATGGATGGATAGATAGACAGACAGACAGATAGATAGATTAAAAAAAAAGTTCAATATTTTAGTATAACTAACTTCATCTCAGCAAGAATATTCTAAGAGTTGGCCATCATTGTTTATGCCTAACAATATATGAATAAATTTCATTAAATATGTGTGTGCTGTAATTCTTCATAAAGTTATATTATGAATGTATTTATGCACTTATGCCATTGACAGAGGAGATGCAGTGAGTTTAAGCTGATTCATTACTTTTTACTGTCATAATCTTGAGACTGTGCATTATGCATTTTATGGTAATTTTCATTAATTTACTTTCTTTTTCTTTCCCTTACCTTTTTACCTTTTGTACTGTTTCTCTGCCAGGGGAGCACCTGAACATTTGTCCTCAGGGTTACACCTGCTGCACCAGCGAGATGGAGGAAAGCCTTGCTAATCTTACCCGCAGGGAAACTGAGGGACTTCTCAGAGAATTTAGACGACCCTTACAGAACTTACTTTTGCAAAGTTACAACACATTTAATGGTGAGTTGAAGCATTTATTATGTCACTATGTATGGCTAGTTAGAAGGTGAAAATGCCTTCTGTGGGGTTTATCTGTTATCTCTCTATATTTTACAGTTTTCAGTCCGGGCATGCCTGGATAAAAAACCTCCCAATGTCTTTAAATGGACAATGTTGTCCCATAAAAGAAAGAAAAAAAGGACAACAGATGGGAATTTGGTTTGTTGTATGATTCACCTGGAAAGTGTATTTCTCATGGCATTCATTTGCCATAAAACTAAAGACTGCAAAGCTTTAAATACCCCTTGCACTGTCTCCATTGTTCAACCCAATACCTAGGGTCCTAAATGCTGGTGCCACCAGTAGTAACATTTTATTAAGAAACAGTGGCAATGTGAGGACTTCTTTGCAAGAAAGACATTTTAAAAAATTACACAACACAACATAATAAAAGGTGTAACAGTGATTTCTGCTGCCAGCTCAGTAAAAAATGCTAACTCTTTAAGAAACCTGCATGTTTTATTTTTTATAATAATGAATATATCTAAATGTTTCAAAATCTTCCAACAGCCATGCAGTTACTTCCAAAGCACCTTGCTGCTCTTCTGTAGAGATCTATTTTTAGTTACTATCATGTAAGACTGTCATAACCTTAAGCAATCAAAATGGTTTCCCTATCATCTATTCTCTCCTTTTTAACACAGATTCATCTCAAAAGCTGATGTTGTTTAGTAGCAGCCTGTTACATCCCCAGCAAAACTGTATATTTAAATATTAAGTTCTCTCCTAAAGCTGGAAAAAAACATATATGATTAATTTAAAACACCTCTTTTATCATTTATTATATACATGTGGAACTTTTTGGGGGAATTATTTTTTACTGTCAGCTTACACATCCAGAGATTTTTTTTTTTTTACAAAATTGGACTTCCAAAGAAACAGAACCAATGTGTGTTGATGTGTAAATGTGTAAAATGTGTAAAATGTGTCTGGCCAACGGCACTGACTGCAATCCAATGTGTAAAAACTCTGCCTAGTTGTCCTTTATCCTGTTCACTTAAACAGGTGATTAGCGCCCCGTTTGTTTCATGGAGCTAGAAATGCAAATGTTTGAAACTAATCTCCATACAGGCTTTTCACTTTTTGCACCTAGATCATCCACCTCGGCCTATGGCGATCACTGCCTTCCTCTAAATCAGGCATGCCGAAAGTCGGTCCTTAAGGGTGGCTGTCCTGCAGGTTTTCAATGTTTCTGGGCTTCAGCACAGCTGATTCTGATGATTGCAGTTCAGGAATAGCCTGTTTATCAGCTATCAGTGTAAATCAGCTGCGCTCTCTGTCTGTTGGCAGGAGGATATGTGTTCGCTTGCTGGAGTTCAACATAAGTCTGTGTCAGTGACAGAGTATGAAGCAGGGCATGGTGCATGTCTTGGATAATGGTAGGGGAAGTGGTGAATCCAGATATGTACACCTGAACAAGCACAACTGTTACTGTCAAAATGACATGTTTTCATAGGACTGACTTGAGGTCCTACAGACAACCAGTTTCTCACGTATATGTGTTAATAAGCAGGTAAATTAGTTCAAAATCACCATTTCCGCAGCTGCTACATTGCTCAACAGATAGTGTAGCAGCCTAATTACAGAGTACATTTGACAAGTGAGAGCGTAACGGCCTGTTATGCGAAAATGCGCTGGCTTGAACCCAGGATGGGTGAGCGACCTCAAGAAGGACATCTGTCTCATTCTAAGACTGATACATGTAAGGCTGGAGCTGTTGATTATTTTATTAATCAATTAATTCTGTAGTTATTCAAATCAAATGAAAAGGAGAAACCTATGTTTTTTTTAAAAAAAACTTAGTAAAAAGGTTTCTATACCTAAAAAAGCAATATTTTGCGTATTTTAGTGGCATTTAGATGTTTAAATCATGTTTTAAAAAATTGGCAAAGCACATGAATGCCATTTGGAGAGTTCTGAAAAGAGCATGTTAAGAAATAAAAAAATATCTTTAAAGTGAAATGTGTATATTTTTATACAGTATGGACTTCATTTATTCTCTGAGGGCCAAATAAGTTGATGTTTATTTTAAATATTCATACAAGATAGCCTCAGATATTGGTTCAGATTTTGCTTATCTCCAATCAGAAGCCATAATGGCTTTAATGTAAAAATCCACCTGTATATAAATCATCCTGATTGTAAATAAGTCACCCTAAATCTACTGCTACTGTGCTAACTTCCTTGTATTTTTTATCCCTTATTTATTATCTTTAATTTTGTGTGATTTTTTTTTTGCTTGTCTATCCTTAATGCACCTTTTCCTCCTTTGTTTGCACCTTCTTATCTACTTTGCCAGTATGTGACATGTGAATTTCTCCGCTGTGAGATCAATAAAACTCATCTAATCTAATCTAATCTAATAAGTGTAGTAACAACAATTAAGTTCAATCTGGAATGAAAACTCATTTATGGTTTTAACTGCCATATATAAAGTGTGAGAAAGTAATCTTCAGTGTTAAAGATTGATGCACCAAGGTAATTAGATGTCTCTAATGACTTACACTAGTGAATGGAACGGTGCTCTCTCTTTGCTCCACTTCTTCCTCTTGGACAGCTTGTGACAATAGTATTGTCAGCTGGAGCTGAGCTTGACTGGTTACCCTGACCTTTTTGGAGCACAGTGATTAGTGGCTGACTGAGACTTGTTTGCTTTTCTCCCTTGGCTTTGTGCCCTTCTTTCTCCTGGCCCCTTATTTTCACTCTAATCGTTAAGCTGCAGTACTACAGAGATACAGTTACTGCACCAAAGCAGAACTACACAAAAGTATGCGCAGGCCAGGAACATGTCAGAGACATACAGTTTTAATCAAAGTTAGTTTGTCCCATCCAGCAGTTCTCAAAATTTCCCATTCTCTTGTCAAACATGTGTTTCAGCACAATAGGAACTTGTAAACAACAAAGCCCTGACAATAAGCACATTCAAACAGCACTCATTGGTCCCCTTTTTTGTATTCCTGTTTTTAGTTAGAAGAAACAGGTTGACTAATTAGGAAAGTGTTTTATATGCATTGTTGTAAAGGTTATTTGGGGATTGTTTTGTTCACAGAGGCTTGCCAGACATGTAGTAACAAGTTTCTTATCGCTGCTGTTGCTTTGTAACTGAAAAATAAATAATTCTTTCACATCGAACACAAACAGAGCTACAACCTACAGCCCAAATGTTGGGAGTTTGCAGCGGAAATCGAGTGTTTTAAGTAATTGTTTATCTGAGTTTTGGGGTGTTTGAACTGACTAGGAAAAAAAAAAATTATTATTTAGGTGACACTGCCAAACTTAAAGTCTGGTGGTACTTCCCTGTACCATTAGCAGTGCTTAACATGGTCACAAGTTGGTTTTTCTAAATGGTAAGAATCAAACTGATTGAAAAAATTTTATTTGAGTGTTGATATAATTTGATTCTTGTTTTTGTAAATTTGCTTTACAAATTTATCCGAAAAAGGGGCTGTTATTGCAGAAAATCTCATTGTTGTTTTTTAAATTTTCTCTACATTGGTTCATTCCATCAATTGGATCCCTATTCTTTACATTACTGTTTTGGTAACACTGTTTGAAATAGTCATAAAAATGTCCTAATTTTATCACCGCTATATTAACAACACAAAAAAAGAGTCCACTGATTAAAACCTGTTGACTCTTATAAAATATCTCGATTTCATATACCTCAATCAACCCATAAAAACTCAGATTGACCTCCTATTGGGAAATATTGTTGATTACTGTCAACTAAATTTAAAAAAAAAAAATCATATTATGAGGCTATGCCTCTTCGATATATAACAGAATTAACAGATTTTCTGTGGGCAAGACTGAAGTGTCCAAAAGTCTTATTTCCACTTGGGTAAAATATTTTAGAGTACAGGCTACATAAAAAATATTTTAGATTTTAGACTTGGGCAAAAATACTATCCAGAATATAATCTGTTTTTACACTGCTTCAAAACAGGGGGGTATATGTAATATCTGAAAAGCCTGAATTTGTGTTTGTCTTTTGGAGTTCATTATACAGAGTCAAAAATAGTTTTTAGTTTTACTTGTCTTTTATCTCAAATCATATAATCAATTGGGTTTTTGTTATTTAGCACCTCTGTTTGGATCCTATCTATTTTTATTTAATTTTAATACAGGCCTCAGCAAAAGTTATGTATAAATAACAGTCTTGTGAAAATATTCTGTCTTTTATTCCAACTTTGACCCTTCTGCTTGGGGTACGCACATTGCAAAAGCAGGAGGAAATGGCAACACCGATGGTGAGGTGGGAAACTGAAGCTAGCATAATCATTTCTCTCAGACATTTAATTTCACTTTATATAAAACATTTACTGGACATTGACTTTGTTGGATGAACACAGACCATATCCTATCTTTCGCTACATTCTCTCAGAATTCTTGTTGTCATCCATATATGGTAATCACTTCCTGTTTTTAAGAGAAACAGACCTAAGATTACATATTTAATGAACTTTTGTAGAAAAATTAGTTTTATGGATTTCTGTCAAAATTTATGGCACGATAAGGAACATAAGGCTTTGGTTGCTAACAGACATGTGGTACACCCAGATCCATGATCAAAAGCAGGAAGTTGCTGTAGTCTCCCCAAATCTGTGGAGACCTTATAGAGCTCCTGTGGCTTGGCTGTCCCAGACTGGATTCTCTTCTGTTTTTCAAATAGTGGTTAACGAGGTTTTTTTTTCAGTTTTCTTGTCAGTGGAAGCTTGTTAGTGTGACAAACGTCCTTGTTGTTATGACAAAAATCTTAACATTATCTGCAGTAGGCTGTGTTTTTAGAAGGAGGTCAACCTTAGACAGGGGTAAAATAGGCTGTCATGTTTTATTGTCACCATGACCTATATGGCTTTTTGCAGTTAAAGCCATTCTTGATAATAATGTCTTGTTGCTGGATGTTTAAAAACTGAAGCACAAAGCTGGTTGCATTTATTTTAGCCAACAGATAAACTTCCGCTACTGTTCACTAAAATCTTGCTTTCCAAGGTGCCATGCTCATTTGATGCCGCTCAATGAAATGCAGGAGACATACAGCATTCTAAACAGAGTACTTGTTATATGATCAGAAAAAACATGCAAGAACATTTTACCATGTTTCCATTCCTGCACATCTGGCTGTATTTAGCTGGGTGTGGGCTAACTAGCGCCATGTGGCTAAGTGCAGGGTGTTACTGTTCCAACCCAGCTATGGCTAGGCCTTTTGAGTCCAGGAACTTTGGAAGAAGCATCAGCAAAGCCACAGATTAAAGGACTAGTATGCTCACTTACAGCTGGCTCTCGGCTTGAAAGTTTGTGCACTGTGAATCTGTAAGCATGAGAATATTTGTTTTTTATGTAGTGTTTTATTTTGTAATCTACTGGGTCATTATGTTAGTAAATAGGTGTTTTAGAGAGACAAAATCCCAATGCTGCCTTAAGTGACATCCTGATTACTGCAAAGACGGTTAGTCTATGTTTTGTTAGAAGTCTGTGTAATATTAGAGGAGCCTAACCCAATCTCACATTCTAGTTGTCTTCTTTCGGGGTGACTTGGAATAATGTCAGAAAAGACAATGCCATCTACCAGCATCATGGAGCTTGACTGACTTGTTTTTATCTATATGTATATCACATCCTTGGGGAGAGAACATAGACTGACCTAATTATGCCAATTGTGCCTTTCCTCTGTAGAAGTGTAGAAGCTCCTTGGGAAAAGAAAATAATAAAATGAAAAATTGAAAAATGAAAAGAGAAGTACCTAGGTAATGAAGAATGAAACATGGGCAAGAATATGTCTAAAACAAATTAAGATCTGAAGAGAACAAAGGAATAAAATAATACCAAGTATAAGGAATGGTGTGAGTGTTTGAGAAAAAAAACATACAACAAAAAGAGGCTGCAAAAGGGAACCAGATGAGTAGTTGAAGAAAATGCCTAAATAAATGGTGCATTATGCTATCGAGAGAATGTTTGGAGAGGGAAGAGAGAAAGTGAAATAAAGGCTTCCACTGAGAGGTTGTGATAAATAGCATGCATTATGTGATGTGCTGGCTTGTTAAATGTAGGGCACCTTTTAATAGTATCTAAATTCTCAGTGAGGTTTTAGCAGTGACCTGGGGCATAGTGTGGTTGTGATAAGTATTGCTATTGATGGAGAGTCAGTCTGCCTCAGAAACAGTCTAATGGTTCTCAGAAAGCCATTTGTACATAGACAGTACTGGAAACAGAAGTAGACTAATGATGTAAGTCATCGATTAATGTGTTAATTTAAAGTCAATTAATTTTATCTATCGAGTTATGATTAATTGATGAACAGACATTTTCTTAAAAACCTTTGTTTTGACCTTGCACTCTTAGGTCAGTTCCTTAATAGGTGGCCAAGGTTGCTTTCAGAGAAATGTTCAAACTTAGCTCCAAGAAGTGCACCTACAAAAGCCCTCAAACAGTCAGGCGTATTGGTATGTTGTGTTTTTTATACCACTTCACACATTTTTTGTGTAAATCCCTCCACTTTTCTGTCATCACATTTGTATTCTCGTTGCACATCAGTCATTTATAGCTGAAAAGTTTATTTAGCTAGATGGTCTTTGTGCAGGTCATATCTTAAGAAGCTTATGGAATGTTTGTATTTAAAAAAAGAATGACATAAACTTAATTCTACACCTTTATTGCCATTAGTATCACAGTGTAAAATGATTCTGCACAGACCTGTTTGGTTTAGTTCTCCTTTCCGCTCTAGTATGCCTCATTTTCATAATATACCATTTCTACTATAATATGCCATATCTTCAAGTTAAACCTAGGTAAACAAACTAGAATTTTTCTGGTTTAGTTTTTTTCAGTTATTTAATTAATTTAAAGATGGATACATCCTCCTGCTGTTTTTTCTTTTTTTTTTTTTGGTCCATATTAGCAGTTTTATTTCTTGTACTGGTATGTGTTTAGGCATTGGCCAATTCATTAGTGCCTATAGCAGTCATGCCTTGAGAATCGCACCTTTCAGGCTGCACTCAGAGCAGAGCTCATAGCCACTTGATCTGGAAGTTACCCAATCTCTGTATCACCAATTAACTACTACTTTTTACATCTAATTTCAAAACTCTGCTTTTTAAACTTGCTTAATCACTATAATTCAAGTGTACTGTGTGTGTTATTTTAATTTTGATCTACTGTTTAAATTTTGTGCTTATGTTCTGTATATACTTATTATTATAATAATAATTATTATTATTATCTCCTCTGCTTCAGACACTCTTAGGCTGGCTAAAAGTCCCATCCATACTCCTAACATTTTTTCACTTATGGAACTCTACTAAGGCTCAAACTACTTTGTGAATAATTTTTGTCTTAATTAGGTAAAAGTCTCAGAAAATATTAGAATCTGAGAAATTCTATTCCTAAAATTACAGAGACCAATTGTCATCAACAAGCTTGACTGGTTGTCCAGTTTCATGGAGGAATCCTGATGGCAGTAAGTTACAGAGAAATAACCAGCAAGTGGCAGCCACAACTTTAAGACAGAATCCACCCTGTAGTGATCAGGTTCCTTTAAGTGCCTCGGGTGAGCGTATATACACAAAAAGGTTAGTAGGGACAGGACTCAGAAACACAGACTCTTAGTTTAGCACAGCTAGAACTGCTCAGAGCTGGGCTTGATGTTACCATAGAGCAATAACACTCAGACGTTATATGACTGGAGAACCACTCCTCTTAGACACTGAGGTGATGAGTATTATAAGTTTTATTGTTTTTATTTTTTTTGTCTCAGGAACACAATAATTAATACACAAGGTATTTTAGGTATAAATGTCACATATAAAATGTTTTTGTGTCCTTTTGACAAAACCAAGTCAAATATTTCCATGGGTAGATTAGATATGTAAAAGTTAGAAAATAATTGAAGGTCAAGTAGAGTGCTTGGCAACTTTAATACGCTCTCCCCTCCTTCCATTTTCCAAAACTGATTTCTTGCCCATAACTCAAAATCAAAATATGGAAAATAAAGAGGAGAGAAATACTCCAACAAAAACAACCACGAATCAAGAGTTTGTGTGGAGTTAGCTGTAATTTAAAGCTCAGTATTGATTTGTTCAAAGACCTAAAGTGACGTTGGGTTTATAGAACAGAGCGATTTTACACATGAAAGCAGTCATTTAGTAGTAAGTAAAGATTTCAATATCTTGAATAATAACATGCATATAAAGCATCAGGTCACATTAACACATTTAGAAGCAGTAGAGGAAATTGAGTAATAACTGGATTCTGACATATTAAAGACCCTGGATGTGAAGTGTAGGGCAATTTAGAACACAGCCATTAATTCTTCTCTTACCCAGGAAAAGGTGTCTAAAAGGCATGTACAGTATTCTTCATTTACCTTTCTGTAAGTGTGTACAAGGCAGCAATGTGAATGTGCATTTCCCTTGATCCAGTACATTAAGTGTGTTGCTTGCACGGCTGGCGTCTAAAGTAAAGCACAGTATTACAAGATTCTATTTTTTGAAATTAATTATGACATAAAGAAAATTAAAACTACACTTTTAAAAATGAAAAAATGGCTATCATCATATAATCCTATCTATAATTATTTTATAACTGCAGTTACTAATATACAGTTGTCATGTTTAATTTTAAATTGAGCTAGGCCCTTTTAGAAATAATTATCTTCAATAAATTTTCTCTCTTTGCACTTTCATGCTCAACAAATATGATTTAAACCTTCTAAAATGTATCTTTAGCACAAGCAATGTAAAACTATGATTTTATTATTTAGCTCATATAATCTAGTCTCTTATTTCCTTCCTCTGGTCCCTTACATTCTAAGTAACATATTTACATAGTATATTTACATAATATATATATATATAATTTAAAAAAGCTAAGTTGGTCATTCAGTCAAAGCTAGGAAAGAGGGAAGGTATCAAGTGGGAGGCAAGATAAGTAGTCTTTAAATGTGTCTCCTCTATACTACCTGAATATATAAATATAATTTAGTCCTAAATTATAAGTTTTATTTGTTTTCAAAGACTTAGCTCCAGTAAACATAAGATACAAGAAGAACTTAATAAATTTCTGATTTCTCTATTGTTCTCTTTACCTCTATGTTTTATCACCAGATTATAGTATAATGCAGCATGTCAGTACTTTGTAATGCAAGAGATTATTAGGAGTAGATAAACCGAAGCTCTGTGAAGGCAGCTGGTGATCTAAAATAAAAGTAAAATCCTTATGGAAATGTTCTGGTCATCAGTTTTTGACCTTAAGCTCAAGCACATTTATGATAGGAAACAACACATTGATTCAAAGTACACCAGTAGGTCCATCGACTTATGGTTTAAAAGAAACAAAATGGAAAGTTTTAGGGGGGCCTAGCCAAAGTTTGGATTTCAATCATATCGATATGAGATATTTAAGGCCTTCCATGCTTGAAAACCCTCTAATGAATGATTCTAAATTAAAAGGTATTTTAAAAATTACAATGTGCACTTACATTGACATATCTTAAATTAATGATTGTAGTGTTCCAAAACAGTTAAAGTAAATCTCTGTTAGAGGGCTTTATTTCAATAAAACAGTTTCTGATTTAGAATTAAATCCTTTTTTTTCTTGTATTTCTTAATGTCAATTAAAGTGATAAATTAAGCCCTGAGCAACAACACATTGAACTTGTGTGGCCAAATACCTGGACAAGAATACGCGCAAGGCTTGAAATTCTTACTCTACTATTCAACTGAAATTACCTAAGTACTAAAATTTAGCAGGGCAAGACAAAGCTTGTTTGAGACAAATGTCAGCCTTGAATGGACAAAAGACTAAAAATCACCTTTAATCTTGAGAGTTTTAAAGAAGTGTGGATGAAAATACCAAATACAACCAACTTGTAACATGAAAATAGGCCTTTTGAAATGACTTGCATAGCATTAGTTGTAAATATCTCTAGTGGAAGCTGGTTTTGTAACAGATTTAAAAGAATAAATTAATGTGCCAGGGTGCACTCTTACGTGACTTTAAATGTGTAGTCTAAAAAGATAAAGTAGTAATGAAGGTATTATTAATTAGTCCATTTTTTCTGCAATGAAATTAAATGAAACATGAATAACTATCTGCACAGGAGGTTGTTTTATTTTTAACCTGTGGGGAAATTGACCAGTAAAAACAAACCAACATCTATGGTACTTATCAAGTTTTTAGTTCAAAGCATTGTAAAATATCCAAGGAAAGCAGTGGTTACCTCTCATTAAGGAGAGGAAAAAGAAGGACTGATATATGGTTTCTAACAAGGCCAGTGCTTAGATTATGATACACAAATGGGGCAGTATGAGCTTAGCATATTAAATCCTTATGTAACTTAAATGCTGAGATGGGTTTTAGCTTTTATGAATATGGTTATATATTTCTGCTAGGGTAAAGCTTTATTTAAAAAAGCCCCTATTTCTGTAATCAAGTAAACTTAGACAAGTAAATTGTAATTTATATTTAAAATGTAACTAAACCTTTCCAATCAAATAAATGTAATCGTATTTTACATAATTTATCTGATCTGAACTAATTTGCAAAACAAAATGGCAAATTAACATGGTAATAATCCTATTCTATACTGCTAGGATTTCATTGACTTTTGTCTGTGTGTGTATGTGTGTGTATTTTGCAGGCTACATGGTTGATTTGATGAATAGGTCCATGCTGACCATTGAGGATACTTTTCCTTCAACATGGGGCTTTCTGTACGCTAGGAATGACCTGCTCTTTCAGGAACTCTACGAAGATTTAAGAGACTACTACCGAAGTGGCAGAGTCAATCTGGAAGAGGTGCTGACTGAATTCTGGAATAAGCTGCTGGAGAAGCTCTTTTACCAGGCAAATAAGCTGAGTTCAGTAGGTATGTTTATGCAATCTAAAATTATTTAATAAAGCCCTGTTTTATGTGAAGGTAAATAACTATTTTTTAGGGGTGGGGTGTACAGTGCTTTGCAAACACTATCATTTAGAGAGATTTAATGTATGCCTTTGGAGATACAGTATTCATAAAACATTATGTTTTCTTTTTTACATTTCTGAACGTTACCAGCAGGGAAGACACCAGACAGCTTATGCAGCTTTCACAGGTCAAGATAACCATGCTGATTTCTTTCCCAATCTTCCCCTTTCGATTGGTCCTGATAATCAGGACCTCTTGGAAGACGAAGCCCCAATTATGGGGGAGATAATCCTGCCTTGTTGGGTTTTAACAAAGTGAGCAGCCCTGCTTTGTTTTTTATCTTTAAACAAAGCCTTTAACCCTTTAGTTGCTAAACCCCACGGTAAAAACTTCAAATTGTAAAAACGTGAATTTATGTAACGAAAGCCATACTCATTGATTTTAACTGTTATCAGTCAGAGAACATGCATTTAAAAAACACTGTGTTCATATTTCTTAAGGCCAAATGAAAGACTTACCTCTAAATCATAGTGTTTTATGTAGACTCCCTGCTTGTGTTGTCTCCACTTTTTTACACTTTGTCTTTTCTTTTCTTTTCCTTAATAAAATGAGCCCACACAATATCACCATTGCATCAGCTTTGTACACCATTTTGTTTTACTTAGAACTCTTGTTTGATCTCAGGAGGTTTGGCACGACTTCCCATCTAACAGCTAAATTATCTGGGTGAAATTAAAATTGGTCCACTGTTCTTTTCTTATGGCTGGTAAACGCACACTATACAACTCAAATCGTCCATCCATCCATTTTCTTTACACCCTTGTCCCTAATGGGGTTGGGAGTGTTGCTGGTGCCTATCTCCAGCTGCGTT
>JAUZNJ010030330.1:0-14838 GCA_034780135.1 Jordanella pulchra
AGGAAAGGGGGTATGAGAGAGGGGGAGAGACATGCGGGAAAGGACCACAAGCCGGATTCGAACCTGGGTCGCCTGCGACGAGGACTAAGGCCTCCGTACATGGGTCATGCGCGCTAACCACTGCGCCACCTGCACATCCCTCAGCTGGAGTTTTAAAGCTTTGAATGTGGCTTCATACTTAAATGGATTATTTTTGTATGTAATGATGTGTTGCTTTTAAACATCTTAGACCCTGCTTCATTTTGCCAGACAGGTGTTGCTCAATTGATTTATTGGTTCTTTAAACCAGGCAGTAATCAGACCAGGCTTTGGTTAACCTTAAAGAATGAAACTATTGTGTAAAAACAGCTTTTTATATTTCCATATATTCCTTCTGTTCGAATTGTTTAATAATTTGTTCGAACATTAAGATAAAACTGAAGAAATCCGTAAAGGGCTGACTCTTTTTCAGAGCACTGTATGTAGGATCTCTGTAAACATTAACACCAGAATACAATTTAAATTTGCTAGATATTAAAAATAAGCTCCTAAACGCTTCACATTCATTTCTCACCAAACCTGTTATTAGCTTTGCTCATCACCATTGTTAAGAAGGGAAAACAATTCTTCCTTATTGAAAAAAAAAAACGAAATGAAATCTCTGTAAAAGCTTGATTTTCTCTCTTAGTCGACACAATATAATCAAAAGCAAGCACATTTATGAGGTCAGACGCTTGAGTGATTATTGGACTTTCCTCATTGATGTAGTTTTGGAATAACGCTGAACAAGTTACTTTTGAAAGTAGTACATGCTGACTGATGGCTCCTCTGGTATTAAAGACGTCTATTTACAGTATTTCTAATAGACTAAACTGCCTAATTTTTCTTAACAAGTGAACCATGCAGTTGCTTGACACATTTTGATGAAAGTTTGTGCTTTATGATACAAACTTGGGACTGAAAAGACATAAAGGATCTCTGAAAAGGGAACTGGAGGACTCTGCTTTTGTCACAAGAAGCTGGATTAAAAATGAGACGCTAACGTGGCTGGAGGATACCTAAAGGAAACGCTGAGTGCCTTTACAACCAGAAGCATGCCTCTCATCACACAGCATGCTCGACAAGGGCAAAGCCGTTTCTCCACCTAACCGCTTCCAAAGCAAAGAGTAGCTGTTTGTGCAAATTGCCAAAACGTATATTTGAGATCTTTCTACGTTGTTTTGTTTGTATTTTCACATTAATGCAAAACTTAATAGAGACACAAGAGAACTAAAAGCATTTCAAGTGCATTTGGACTTATTTCTTGTGTGACTATTTAGCATATTTGGTCTAAGTTTTAACTGTTTTCCCCCGACCAATATAAAGCTAAAGCATGAATCTTTTAACTGTATGTGTGCTTTATAACTTACAGTATCTACTGTGTCTCTTTTTGTGTGGTGTGTCTTTGTTATACTTTTGTGAGTGATTATTTGCAGGCTAATATAACAATAGCATTTATGAACAGATTTTATTGAAAATAAATAAAAATCATATATAGTATTAAAGAATAATGGTTTCGTTATGATTGCATTTTGTTTTTCTTAGATTGTTATTTTAACGACCACAAGATGGCAGTGTTGCCTCACTTATTACCGTAAAACATGCCTCACAGCAACAAGAAGAGGAGCTTTGGTCTAATAATTACGGTTATGCGAATTAATCTCATTTGAATTGCTGAAATTAAAATCATTTATATGTTTACGGGGAACGTCAGGATTGTTTGTACCCAATCATCTCTAAAGTTAAGAACATTGATAGAAAGAAGAATTTCTGTATTTTACATTTTTCAGATCAAATGATTTTTTATGTAAAAAAAAAGTTTAGTTTAAGTTTTCTGTAAAGTTTTACTTTTATTCTGTCTTCAGTAGCCAGAATAAGTCCTGATTAGTACTGATCTGCTGAATCAACGATGACTCTGTATGTTAACAAGAAGTAAACTAAAGGAAAAGCAACACAGCATATAAAGAAATGAAAAAAAAAATGGTTAAAAAAATACTTCAATATCTCTCTGTGGGAAATGGCCTACAAAGAAACCAAAGTGAAAATCACAGTTGTTATTATTCTGAGGAGCAACCAAAGAACTAAAATTACTCAAAGACTTTATCTACTTCTCACCCTTGAGGTCAAAAAAGAATCTTTAAGGTTCTGCAGAACCCTCTTGATTTAATCAATGGACTACAAGAAACAGACCTGACAGAAATGGCGTCCATGGAGGTGCTCCAAGATAAAACCCATTACTGACCAAAAAGAACAAAAGACTTGATTCATATTTTCTGAAAAACATAAGGATTCTCCTCAACAGCTTTTGGAAAATATTCCATATAAAGTCAGCTGCTGCCCCATAAAGGTACTTAGGCGATCAGTCTTTAAATTACACTTTAAATAATACTTTCTCCTAGTAAACGACTCTCAGAAAAGACTTAAGAGTTTAACATTATTTAAGTTTAGCAGACAAATGGCTCATTGTGTCTAAAAAGAACGATAATGAGCCAAAAACAACTGCACTATATGTCCAGATGGGTAGTTATCTGTCATCATTTGACATAACAATCATTTCACAACCCCTACCTTATTTTCCCTGCTGCATCAGGATATAAACATGTGTTCTCTTTCTCAGTCTCTACTTCAACTAGTCTGACTAACCATGGTAAATAAGAAAACGTTATAGTACTATACGATGAGCAGGTAGAGCTTCATCATTTATGGATAACTATATATTTACCAGTGATTTTAGGGTTTAACAAGCTACAGTACTAGTTCGACAATTTTAGGTCAATACTGCAAAATTTGTGACAGATTTAGAGGGTACTTACTTTTTCCTCACAAGGTCAGGCTTTTCTCTCTCCATAAATCAAGTAATTATTCGTATTTTTTGTACACACTCAAGTTGTTCTCATCTGATGACCTAAAACATTTAAGTGAATAAATCTGTAAGGGTGCAAATACTTTTCCCTAGTGCTGTACAGGTGGATTAATCTTAACATCTAGAACGCACATGGATCTTTTCAAACCGGGAAATAAAAAAACACTGAGAAGTAAAAACGCTGAGAAAGCAACGCCTTTGATTCAAAATATTTTTTATTTTTTTCTGTTTTCCAACTAGTGCAAATACATGCAAACTGAAAATGAAAAAAACATGTTTGCAGAAGCAGGAAAGGCTTGATTCATCCCATCCACAGGACTGGCTAGTAACAGGCAGAACTTCCTGGTATTGATCCTTTTTTATCCATCCCGTCGCCCTCTGCTGGTCCGCTCACTTTGCTCAAAGCACAGTAGGCTGGTTTTGCACTCGCTAACCTAAGCAAAGCATACAAATGAGCCAAGTGATCCATACCAGTTCCCACTCCATCCATTTAACCACATTCATTATTCAAGGATACAAAAGCACTCAGTCAAATCTGAGCTCATAACCCCCCCACCCCTCTGCTGCTTACCGCATGAAAGATTTATTCCCAGCTTTTTGGAAACAATGCCTGCAGAACATTTTTCAATATACATATTCCGATTGCCTTTAAACTTTTAAAATGAAACTTTGCAGATGAAATGGGGAGCAAAAAAAAGGGGAATTTCAACCAAAACTTTGGTTCCTACAGCAAAGTCTGGAAAGTGTGGATTTTGTTCTTCTCATTTTCTAGTATAATAAAGGCAAGGAAGAAAAAAATATATGGAAAAATAATTTATTTTCTAGACATCTTACCATCATCTTCCAAAGGCTGAGAGGCTATTGATACCAACGTTACACCTAATTTAAATGAAATTTATATGATCAATCTTTAATTTGCCTCATAACACCTTGATTTCAATATTTTACCTTCCAGTTCTGTTTTTTTTGACTTCCTGTTTGAATGTATGCTCATTCAGAAATCATAAAGGACCATTTCAGTTTATCCGTGTTCTTTAGACAACATTAAATATGGCAAAACTTGACCTGTGGTTCTTGAAAGGGACAGGAGAACTTTTAGAAATAAATTAAAAGTTCCTAAATACCTATGCTGTATTTAAAAGAAGATACTTTCGAATAGTCCAGCAATCAAATTATTTGAAACAGAGAAGAACTAGTGAGTCCAGATGCCGAAAGAGTGAAATACTCCAACACCGCACTCCATCGTATTCTTACATTGTTTGGGGAATCTAAAAACAAAAAACAAAAAATCTTTGGATAGCAATAACTAACAACTAATCAGTCAAATTCAAAGGGAATGTATCCATTTATATTCCTTTATTTTACCAGACTCAAACTCCACTGCCATCTAAATCTCATTAGCAAGGGGGGGTCTGGACAAAGCATCATACGTCAAAAAGATTCAGAGAAATAAAAGACCATCAAATTAAACCATCGTAACAAAATGCAGAAACTTAAAGAAAATATCTATTTTAGAGCACTGGCACCGATTTATAGATACATATAGCTTATAATCTTTAAAATAATTTAATTCTATATCTTGATTGTCAAATATTTGGTCAAATCAAGATATTGAATCAAATATCTAATATGTTATAAAATCTGCAAAACAAATTTGAGCTGTGGAAAGTCTGGAATACTTAGAGGAAAAACTGTAGAAACACAAAGTTTTAGTGCCTGGTACAACTACAACAGTTTGTGAGTCAGACACTAAAAGCTTTTCTGCTTTCACTGTTCAGCATAAAACCACATCCTATACCAACCACAGTCTCAATGCATCTTTACCAAAAGCAAGAAAACTGTATTTCTGACATGTCAGGATGATTGGCTGATGCAGACAGAACATATTGACACTAGGATTTCAGAAAGAAGTCTGCAGAGATGCTGCTTGACTGGAGACATTATTGACTCTGTTCAATGAGTGGTTCCATCCTTCTCCGTCAGACAGCAGATTTGCACTAAAGAAGTGTCAACCCAGACGTTTCACTTCATGCAGGTAGAGGATCAGTGCCATCCAAAGTTTTGCCCTGAGAGCTGGTAGAAGCGCTGGTTATGAGGCTTGTAGAAATCCCTCAGTTTCTGAATCACCTCTGGGTCTATGGAGACATGTGTCCTCCCTTTTGTCTTTCCCAGACAGTGGGGTTTACTGCTGCCCTCCGGCTTCTTCAAGCAAGGAAATCCTTTTGTTTTATTGAAGTAGAAGTGTTTGTCTGTGACTATCCTCTGAAGACCCAGAAAGTCCTGGACTTTGCCCAGTTCTCCAGCCGGGTCAGAGATGAGCCTCTCTCCGCTGACCAGATGGATCTGACTCCTGGGGAACCATGCCAGCCAACGCTCCATGTGTTGGGCATAGAGGCCGATCCACAGCGGGCTCCACAGAGAGTCAATCTGACCTAGAGAGACATGTAGAAAGGAGGATGGTCATGAGTTCTTCATAATTTTAAGAATGAGAAAGACTAGCAGAAAGTGAATACAGATGTTTATAAGGAGGGGCCAAGTTGAATATACACAACCCCATGATATATGATTCTTTCCTATAGAAATAATTTTAAGTTCCAATATTTTTTTTCTTTTATCTGGGTAAAAAGAATCTCATCAGTTTCCACTAGTGTGTAAAAAACAGCAGAAAATGAATGTAGATCTGTTTGTTAATCAGCCTAAAGACATATGGGGGAGTTGTGAAGAAAACTGCACTACACTGTCAGTCCAGTAGGTGGCAATAGTAAAAAAAAAAAAAAAAAAAAAAACACCAAATAGAAAAAGCACCAAGGGGAAAAAAAATAAGTTTCAAACTATGAGAATAACTAAACCTTTTTATGTTTATTAGCCAGGATAAAGCTAAGAAAATAATTTAAATAAAATTTATATAAACCTGTAATCTGCCAAAAAGTTGCTTTAAAACTGCAGGATTTGTTTAAGGAAACTAAAAATGTATTCATCTTCTAAATGTATTGCTAATTAATTGATAAGGTCAGGTTTCAGTATCTATAACCTATAGACTAAATGTTTCATTAAAATAAAATTAGAATAACAAAAAACATACTACATCAGTGGGCAGGTCCTGTACAGGGATCTGTCTTTGATGGTCCAGTCATAATCAAACATTTATAAAATATAAAAGAGAGGAGGAAGAGCAACAGGCTAAGAAGATGGGACATGGGGGTGAAGAGGATCGCTGCAAGCTTCCAAAGTGATCCTTTGGGATCAATGCTGTTTTTTAAATTATTACTTAATTGAAAAATAAACAAAAAATTAACTGAGTTTTTTTAAAATAGGAACGAACTTAAACTTTTAGAAAGAAAGAAATACAATCAACAAAAGCCATTTAAAAAGTACCAGAATTAGCTGTGAAATATTTCTGAAAAAATAACATATTTTATAATTAGGTCCATGCAGCAAGTACAAACACTTAGCAAGTACTAAACACTTTCAGCTGGTGCAAACAGATAACAGGTAGTGGGAAATAATCAAGTGACTGGTTGACATCAGGTAGCAGTAAAAGGGGAGAAACTTTTCAGAAGACCTGCTCCTGAACCAGGTTCTTCTACCCAGCAACCCAAACAAAGCCTGTAGGTGATTCTTTTAGCAGTTATTTGTTGTGTGTGAGTTTCATCACTGGTCAGAAGGAACATGTAAATGATCACTAAAAACAAAGCAACTTAGAGAACTCATGAATATTTTGTCTCCACATTAGTTTGTGTCATTTGAAATTCAGTTACATTTCAGAGCAGAAAAGCTCAAACCTCATAATCATTTTAATGATGGAATTTCCTCACCATCATATAAAGCAAAGAAGTAATTGGTAGCTACAAAGCTAGAAAGGTCGTGCTTATTACAAACGCTCGTTATAAACTCTTCAAATAAAGTTGAACATTTTTTTTAAATGTTTTGTTTACAATCCCTGTTCAGATTTTAACATCAAGACCAAACTACCTGACAATTTATCCAATGTCAAAAGCTGGATATTAACTCATTCTCCAGCCGATTTAGCGTCAAATATGGTGATATTGTCATCCCTTTCCCTATAGAGAACATAGAGGATGTGGTGTAGTCAGTTATCCTAGTCTTGTTGTTCAAACCCCTTTGAGCAAAAGTGTTCATATATCTCCCCATATGTGGTGCAGTGAATAGTTACTGTAGATTAAAGTTTTGCATATCAAAACGGCTAAAATGCATTTTTATGGGAAGCAAAGGCATTTATATGTGACATGAAGTACCTGTGGTGCGGTTCTTGAAGGCCAGAGTCTCAAAGGGTGGGATGTCTGGGGTCTTGGAGATGATCTGCGTATAATCCGATATGGCTCGTGTCACAGGATCACGAACAACCACGATCAGCTTCACATCCTGCGACATGGCGTGGACCCGTGCTGGTGTGTCCACTGTCACAAAATACCGCGGCGTCTTCTCCATCACTATCTGTCCATCAAGGGCTTTGGGCATCATACTTCTGGAGGTACAGAGTAAAAGAGGTTTGGTGATACGGTGGCTCTTAAAAGTTAAAACAATGCTTCCTAAATGCTAGCTTTTTAAGACTTGAGAGAATAAAAAAAAATCAAATGTTTAATAATCAATTCCATATAACTTAAATGCAAAGTGGGAGGAACAATTTAAAATATTTTAAAAAGTTCTACTGGGGAGCACACCGCTAAACTAATGCATCGTTTTAGCGCCTTTTGATGTTTTCCTTTGCTAATGTCACATTTAAACATGAAATCTAACTTTCTGATGTATTCTTTGGACTCTCTTTGATACTGAAATGAACTCAATAATCACCATCATCTGCTCTCAAACACAAACCTGAAGTTTTTAGTTAATTCTTACGAGTATTTTGAGCTATTTAAGACTTCATCCACCTTTACAAAATCTCCTCTCCATCTGAACAACAGTAACCCCATAGCATGATTCTTCCACCCCCATGTTTCCCTTAGAAACTGTATATTTATGGCTAATAATTAAAAAAAAAAAACCACAGTAGTTATTGGAAAATGCCTGAAAAATTGTAGTCCTGTCTTTTTAAGAAAGAAATTCTAGAAAAATGTTCAGCTTTTATGATGTCTACGTTGTGTTATATGTTCTTCCATCCTTAGTAACTTTAATTCGCCATGTTGCCAAATCATTGGGTGCAATGCCTTCTTCTCCTGACTGATACCTTTGAATATCTTATGTAGTTGTTCCACTTAGTGGGTGCTGCTGTTTTAACCACAAGGCTAATCTGAAATTGACCCTTGCTTCTTTTAAATAAAGCACACAACCAATCTTTCATTATTAAATCATTTGATGAAGTTATTTTTACAATCTCACAGAACAGGGGTGTGGATAAAGATCAGACGTAAGTTTATTTGCTGTGGGAAATATGTTCTGTATAGAGCAATATCCTTTGTAAACAGTGATAATATGCCCACACCACAGGCTCAGGCTGCCTCATACAACCCATTACTCACTCTGACATTGATCATGCAACAGACACGATAACATGAACGGTGATGAAGCATCGGCACAGCAACCCTCCAAAGATCCAGCCCAACAATCGGGGCGCAGCACAGCATAAACACAAGAGTCTCTCCCTGAATGTGTTCCCGTACCCTGCTCCTTCTTCTTCCAAGCCAAAGCCCAGCAGATGGGATTCATTTAGAGATAAATGACTCCAGAGGCCCCGCAGGACCAGCTGGAGGCTCAGAGACATCTGCTAACACACCTGCCACACACCTGACCGACTGATGGAAGACACACGGCTCTGATTCAGCATCTTAGCTCGTAGTAAATGTAGACACGCCTCAATTTAAAAACAGGTTAGGATATGTATAGGAATACAAAGACTTAAATATTGGACAAAAATGTTATCTTCTATAGATTTTCTAGTAAAAAACCAGCAATGAACAAAAACTGTAAAAACAAAACCGTGGTGAGTTTTGAAAGGTGTCCATCCAGCTCCATCTGGAGTAGAAGTGACACATCATCGTGGTGTCATCATGCTGACAGTCAAACATGGTGGTGGTCATGTGATGGTCTGTTGCTGATTTGTTTCCTTGGGGCGTGGTCTTATTAGTATGAGTGATGAAAACAAGAAATCTGCTCTTTTCCTATTGATTGCCATCACTAAAGGATCTAAACCACAATCCCCCATGGGCTATGCAAAGGTTTCGGAGAGGCGGAGCCACAGACTGGATATAAGCCTAAATGTGATGCTATGATATGACTTCATGTTTGAAAACTCTACAATGAGGCTGAATTTATTAACCCAAAACAGTCTTTGCAGTCAGTACTAACAGAACCAGTTATTAGGATCGCAGGACAATTAGTTTTTCCACATACGAAGCTTTTCAGATGATCTCTGTCTCATATTAAAGCTTATATGATGATAAAACATCCTTTATTGTGGCAGAAGGAAAAAAACACAACATCTATAAAGGGAAAAAGTATTTTCACAGCACTTTATATGATTTAGTAGATGAGTTTTTCATGTCCGTTTCTGGCAACCTTGCAGCGTTGGTGACAGATTTGCTTTAAAAAGGTGAAAAATAAGACAAGGTTACAATACTTTGTTTGTGGCAGAATTAAATAAGTCCTTCAACTTTAAATTGATCTATTCCAAAAAGGTAAAAAAAAAAAAAAAATCCCCCTCCCTCACTTTTACCTTTTTGTTCTCAAAGCATTGGGTCTGTATTTTTTTTTTTTTTAAATCAGCTTGCCCGGTTTATAGTTTCCTAAAGCTAGAAGAAAAAGTTTCCAGTGAGCTTTAAACGAGGCATTAATAACAGAAGGACAAGCAGAGAGGAAACACACACACTCACACACACATGCAGCACACAGCTGATAAGAGTGAGGGCAGGATGCTCTGGCTGTGCTCTGGCATAGGCTCAGGTTTCAGGTGCTCCTGAAACCCAAACCTCCTATCAATATGACCTCTCCCTTCAGTCTGACAAACTCACGTACACACCTACAGACACACGCGTGGCGATTTCATTTGATCGGATGAGTGTGAGGCAGTTTTCACCGCCGCTTAGCCTGAAGACTTCCCTTTTAACTCTAATAACCCTGAGCAGGAGGAGCCGTGCAGTCTGTTACACACACACAGAGACAGATTCATGAAGGCATGTGCACGAAACCCACACCCACACAAAAACACTGCAAAACACAAACATACACTCATTATTCACTCATTAGTCAATTGCTCACTATCATCCCTCTGCTGTCTCTGTGGACCCATTTCTGAAAAGCCAAAACACACACACCCACAGAGGAACAGACGCATTTTATAAAATCACAGAGAATCTGCAGACTTAACGGGTGGGTGTGGTGGATTTTTGAAACAGCCTTTAAAGGCAGCGTGTGCGTGTACAAGTGTGTGTGTGTCTCAGATCCTTTGCTTTCAAATGAAAGGGGTGGATGACTGATGAAGGAATGATGGCAGTGGACGCAAACGCGCCTCCATTAGCAATCTGTCGGTGAATAGCCTCAGAGCCAAGAGCCCCATACCATTACCTAAGCACAAAGAGCTAATTACTGCCCCTAAGAGCGCCATCAAAAGAGAAGATCTCTTATAAACATGTTTCTGCTGCAAGCTTAGCGAAGACCCACTAATTGACAGACAAAGTAGCTGTTAGCTTCTCTGATAACAAAACCGCTCCCTTGTGCTACTTCTGGCATACCATTCCAGCGACCTTGAGGATATATCTGTAACTTCAGATGAAGAACTTTGCGTAACATTTTTACACCAACACAATGTGTGCTATTATTCATCTTTTATTACCGTCTCATAAATGAACATCTCACAAACTCACCTGCCTTGCAACATTGATACCCCTTTAGTTCACACATTGTCACTTTACAGCATTAAACTTTGTTCTCTATCATCATCTGATATGACATACTGACCCAAAGCAAAGGATTAAAAGATAACTATAATAGGTTCTTATAATATTACAATCTAATACCAGAATGCTGTATGTCGCTTTCTATTGAGCCTCCTTAAATCTGATACACCTGGTAAAATAAGGTGTAGCTTTAGGTGTCAGCTATAAGCGATTCCCCCCACCACCACCCCCATTATTGAAGAGCAAGGGACGTAAACCGGTCAGGGAGATGGTTGTGAAGAAGTTAAACCAGGGTTAAATTGTAAAACACTGTCCCAAGCTTTGAATATCTCAGCTCTGCTCAATCTAACATCTCAAAATTTTATTAATTTCAACTCAGTTGAAAAGAACTGTATTAATTCCAAAGGGAAAATAAATGGCACTGTAACCCCAAATGTAGTGGACTTAGTGAACATCTTTTTTTTCCATGAGCCCTACATGTTTGTAGCCAACCTTAAACTGATCTTTTTGTGACATTTTTTTTCAGCAATAACCTATTTTGATGCCACTCCTCTATAAAGACCAAATTTGTGAAGAGAACTAGTATTTGTCACATCAACACATTATCTCACCTCAGTGCTTTATTTGTTCTCTCATTATAGCTCCAAATAAAACCTATCAAAGTTTTCACTTTCTACTTGTCAAAATGTAAAGAAACGTTTTCCAAAGGTCAGGGTGGTGTCAAATCCTGTCGTATGGCAACATTAGACGCGTGTCCATTTAACTAAAATGTGAATTTTGAGCAAACTTCAAAAAGTCTGAAAAAAAAAAATACATGCAAGTTTTCACCTCCATTTTGATTGAATTAAATGATTTCATTGAGATTGTTTGCATTTCCCAATTTGTGCATTAACCCTTTTTTTGCAAAAATCACATAAGGCAAGTGTAAAAACTTTTTTGAGAATTTGAGGGAGTTTTTTCCAATTTTTTCCGTTTCCATCAAGCCTTTCTTATGCGCCTCAGAAAAAGCTACTGGAACTGCCCCTAGTAAAGCTTCTCCTGGATGAGTCAGAAGTTTATAAAGTAGGAGGATGGATTACAGGTAACCTCTGCTTTGTTAAGGCCAAGCACTAACAGTGAACAAGGGGAATCCGGAGGCTCCATGTGTTGCAGATAAACCCCACTTCCAAAATGTAATTAATTGGCAGTTTAAAAAATTCCACTTTCAGCTAAATCTTCATGGTTCTCATTTACCACTTAGTGTAAGATCAAACGTACAACATGATGGGCAGAGGGATTATCCAGCAGCTTAGAATAAGCCTCTGCTTGCCTTTGAGGAACATCTCTTTTTGTCGTTTCTCTTCCAATATTTCACTAAACCTCCCTTGTGAATTACTACATGTGAGCCAAGGCCATGGGCTATTGATCCTTTGGGGGGTGTGAGGGAAACTCTCTATAGGTAGATCTGGGTGGTGGAGCAGGGAGGATTACGTGTCTTTATATTGGGAGCATTGTGATGGGGTGTAGGATGTGAGGAGGTGTTAGTGATGATTGTAATGTGGCAGTGGGGCTCAGCTGGGACAGAGAGTGGCAGGTGGAGGCTGAGGGAGCCAGAACCCTCTGGAGCCCCATCAGCGGCATGCTGTGTCATGTGATGTGCGCCGCGTCTGGGTCTGTTAAAAAATGTGAAGCAATTACTTTGTTCATCACAAAGTCCAGCAGAACACAAGCGACGCAGACTTTGGGGATTCTGTTTCTCAAAGGCGTTTGTGTCAGAAATGAAACAACACCCAATCAAGTTGGATTTATTCTCCACACCTGACTGCTGGTTTCTCAGCCAATTATGATTTTTGGGTGTTTTTTGCATGTTCATGCATTTGTATGAGTGTGTTATTGGGGGATCACTCATCCATTCCCCCTATATGGGGGGATATTGGAGAAACAGTCTATTGTGGCTATGCCCTGTCCACTTCCAGGGGACATCCATCATAGAGGGGCCCCAGTACTCACCCAACCCCCTGCACTTTTAGTCTCAAAGCCCCATGGGAAGGTCTTAATGAGGGCCGGAGAAGTCCACCCATCTGGGCCTTATGGCAATCACCATCAGTACAGTACAGAAACACAAATAGCACATAAACACCAACATATAATATCCCATGCAACATCATTTTTGTCATATAGGTTTTGTCATTTATAGGATTACAAAAGTTTTTTGAGGTATACATTGACAGGAAGCCAAATCTGTTTCATCAGAAGATCGTTCCACTCTGGCAGCTCTGTTCTGCCTGGCTAAACACATGCTGAACATTTACTGTTTTGGTAGCCAATCTTCTGTGATTTGCACGGTAATTGCAATCTATTGTTCAAGCACAAGAAAAAACAGAAATGCCACATGTTGTGTCATACCGGAACAAGGTCATGCATTTATCGCTATGAATTCAAAACTCTAAATGTGCTCATTATAAACTACAAAAAGAAAAACTCCTTTCATATTCTACCAATCAATATAAAAAGAACAGAAAGTCTTTGATGTAACTGTGTTTAGAGAAACAAATCAGTTCCTGACCTCAACGCCAAAACGCCAAAGAAACAAACATGATACAAGAAAATGCATGATATTGGTCTTGCATAAACAAGATAAAGTCAGAATTACTTAACTAACGTTTGATCCATTAAAGTAGTTCAGAAGTAGATTATCAAACGCGGTAGATTATAAAATGCAGGCCAAACTTATTAAAAAATGGAAACTCGGTATATCAAGTTTAAAATCTCCAACTAGAAAAGAACTTGGAGAGCGCAGATCTCCGCCAAGCAGCATATGTTGCCCCAAATGTTGACTGAAGATGCGTTCATTCCTAACGCATTCTAGGTGTTAAAGCATTTGATTTTACATACAAAATCTATGGTGGACGGCATCAACGAGTGTCGAGAGGTTCTGCAGTGCAACTCTAGAGGTAGAGAATGGATTGTTATGTACAAGCCAAAGAGAGCAAGCTGTAATCATTCACTCCCCTAAAACATAACTTTTAATGAACTGTGGCGTAACTCAAACCTGCCAATAAAAAATATCTGCTTGTATATTCTGGTACTTGCATTTTGTACCACAAATGTTAGAAAGACTTTATATTCACTTTCAGCCGCTATGAACGGCAGCGGGAAACCCCCTGCAGGCTGGCAGGTTCAGAGAGCTTTAACTTGGGCTTTTCCCAGTGCTGCCACTTGCTGGTATGATGGGAGTCTGACGCGCGGAACAAGAACTCCATATAAGAGCAGGATCATAATCCTGATTAACTGCCTGCACAAGTGATGTTTTGAGGTGTACTTTTTCACTTAAAAACATGTTAAAACTATAGCCCCAAGCTGTTCTCTGGCGTGTAACGAAGGACACATATCGGATACTGAGGCTGTCAATAGTCACTACTGCCACCTTCTGGTTTAGTGGGGAACTGCTCACAACCTCAGAGATTCCTTTAAAAAATTCCTGTATCTAGATAATGATTTGGATCATCAGCTAAATTTTATGGATTGTTCATTGGACTAAGGTGCACCTTTGGCACCTTTTTTGAAGTTATTCTGTAAACATGATGATTAACTTGTGTGCTATAAAAGGACATGATCTGCAATGCAGGATTTGTGTAAAGATTTTATTTTATTTTTTTGTAAAACCTTTAGTTGACCGACAGTTAGTTATGTACAGGGGTTGGACAATGAAACTGAAACACCTGGTTTTAGAACACAATAACTTATAAGTATGGCGTAGGACCTCCTTTTGCGGCCAATACAGCGTCAATTCGAGATGTTCAACTTCCCTTTCATGTTCATCAAACCAATTTTCACCAGATACACAGCACCTCCTTCAGGATACAATGTTTGAACCATGGTCCTCTAGAATGGTTCGGTAGTTTTGGTGGAAACAGGAGAGTTGAGGTGCACATTTAATTCTGCCATGATTTGGGCCACCGTGGTTTTATGTTTTTTTAATACAAACCGGGTTAGCACCCGAACGTCCCTATCAGACAGCTTCTTCTTGCGTCCACAGTTAATCCTATTGGATGTGGTTCGTCCTTCTTGGTGGTATGCTGACATTACCATGGATACCGTGGCTCTTGATACATCACAAAGACT
>JAUZNJ010030332.1:0-14836 GCA_034780135.1 Jordanella pulchra
AAGAAAGAAAGAAAGAAAGAAAGAAAGAAAGAAAGAAAGAAAGAAAGAAAGAAAGAAAGAAAGAAAGAAAGAACACTCCTGCTGGAACCTGGTTGTTTTGCACTGTACAATCATCCTATGTCCCGTTTGTTGTTTGAGATGTTTTTTCCAAACAATAATAACAGCTAAAGACAGAGATACCATACAGCGTTCCAGCATTAGCTTCAGCCATGTTGTAGCATTTGGATGAAAGGTGAAAAGCTGTAATTTTCAGATCGCTAAATAATCTTGAAAACCAGCATAAAAACCAACGTCTAAATGACTCTGGTGTTTTGGGGGAAAGTGATTAATGGTGCAAAACAACAAATGGCCTGAAATCCTAAAGAAAAAAAAAAAACTAGAGAGGAAACATGGATCTTCCTTACCTAATGCAGGAAGTGCATGATCTTTCTTTTCCTGAGCTTGGTGTTAATGGGACCACAGCTGACTGGGTCATCTCCTTCTTAGTGATGACCCTATTGGTCTTGTTATAATTCAGGATCAGGTTGCTTGTTTTGCTCTGGTGCACTAAGGTTTTCACCTTAGTGCTGAGAGGGATGAAACTGTAGGAGAAGGCTGTGGGTGGGTCGCTTGCTCACCGTCTGCTGTAGGATGATTGCATTGTATTGGAAGTCTAGCTGAAGACCAGAAACATCAACCACATGTCAATATTCTTTCTTGCAGAGCTGATGGCCTCATCTGTAGAGCAGTGAAAGTGGTAGAAAGACTGATATGGATCAGTTTTTAAGGTATACCAAATTTTTAAAGGTACTTATTCTTAACCACTTAGATTTTCTATCATACATTTAATTTTGTCTTCAGTAGCCTAATACTATTAAGCTGCCAGAGAAAGTGCAGGAGTGATGAACAGTTCCCTTGCAGGGCTTTTCGTACTCATGCAGCTGCAGTCAGTCAGATGGCTGAATGAAGGCAACCACATTTTTACTTTGCTTACAAATGAGACACTTTAGTGATTTCAAAAGGATTTCTGATCAACAAAACATGGTTTGAAAACTAATATTGCACCACCCTTCCCTTTCATCAAGGTTTAATTTCTTCTACAGCTGACAGTAGTAGTGTTGCAGTGTTCATATCGATACCCAACATCAACTTGTCGGTACTAATACAGTGTCATTTTACAGATGAAAACATGCAGAACGTTGAAGTTCAGGACTAATTTTACATTTTGCACCACTTAAAAAGTGACATCATTACAGAAAACAAATGACTTCCAGCAATCATTAAACTCTGCCAGTTAGAATCACTAAGATTTTTAGTGCAGCTAAATAAATGTAAGGTGTTTTTTACAGCAATAAACTGCAAAGCCTGGTTTGCATTTCAATTACTCATCTGAAACTGTAAAATGAAATAAAGTCTGACGGATTTCAGGCTTTATGAGTGGAACATTTTCCAAACAGCTATGCCAACGCACACATGCACGGCTGAGACATCAGGGTGTTCAGTTCAGTTTTATTCAATGCAGTTTATTCATATAGCACCAATTCACAACACATGCTATCTTAAGGTACTTTACAGAAACAATTCAATAAAATCATATGATATTTAGAGGAAGTATTTGACAGCAGTAGCTCAGCTGATGCAACGGGCTGTACGGCGGCGGTAGAGCTGTTGCCTTGCAGCAAGAAGGTCCTGGGTTCAATTCCCGGTCCGGGGTTTTTCTGCATGGAGTTTGCATGTTCTCCCTGTGCATGCGTGGGTTCTCTCCGGGTACTCCGGCTTCCTCCCACAGTCCAAAAACATGACTGTTAGGTCAATTGGTCTCCCTAAATTTTCCCTTGGTATGAGTGTGTGTGTGCATGGTTGTTTGTCCTGTGTGTCTCTATGTTGCCCTGCAACAGACTGTCCAGGGTGTACCCCGCCTCTCGCCTGAAACGCAGCTGGAGATACAGTAGGCACCAGCAACACTCCCGACCCCATTAGGGACAAGGGTGTAAAGACAATGGATGGATGGATGGCTCAGCTGATGACTCCATCTAGGTTGGTAGGCAAACACAGCACCTGACCAGGTTGTAAAATGAAACCCTGCAAAGCAACTGAAATAAGTTTTTTGCTGAATAAACGGTAATTTTCCAAACATTATTTTCAAGTGGATTTATACTGTTGTATAACGTATTCATCCTGGTGCAAACTATGCCTGCTACTACTTTATCTTCAAAAGAAAATCCAAGTGCATCAATGTTACACTTTTGAAGTTTGGAAACTAATCAAGTTAAATTAGTTCTTAAATTGAAGGATGGGGCTTTTTTTTCTAAGCCTGTGAATAAAAAACTCATAACATCAAATTTGACTGATTTTAAGTGGTTTATCATTAACAAACCTTTAAAAACATTTACAAACGTAGTGCTGTGGTGCTGCCAACCAGTAGTTGAGGAGGGATTTATCCAACTGTCAACTACAGTAAATTGAGTCTGGTCAATATTTTCATTTTAATGTTGATGTCAGAAGAATATAACTGACACATCACTGACATATTTAATTTTTATCTTCTGGTTTAAGGTATGAAAAAGTCTCTTTAAAATGTCAGAATTCATACAAACTTTAGTGTTGTTTATGGGGTCAGTGACATCAGATGCAGGAGTTTTCTCTGCAGTCTGATGGTTTTCAGTTCAAGCCTCGGCTCCAGCTTTCACTGGTTTTGTATCCTTGGGCAAGGCACCCGCATTGCCTACTGATGATGAAGACAATGCAGAGGGCCCGGTAGCGCTTGTGTATGCCGGCCTCAGTTCTGTCAGTGAGCCACAATGCAGCTGCGGCTATAAAGTAGCTTGCCATCATCAGTGTCTGTAAAACGCTATAGTCAAGACTCCTGCTTGAAAAAGCACTTTAAAAGTACCAACCGTTTTATGTACTCTTTTTAAGGGATATCTTCATGGTCTTCCACATTTTCCTTGCAGCCAATCTCTGTCATAACCAGGGTGATACTGAACTAAAACTATACCCACGTTAGTTTAGATTAAGTAGTGGTAAAAATATCTGGACAGATTCATGCTAGTTGTACATGTTGGTTGTAAGTGTTTTGTTCTGAGTCTATAGCAATATTTCCCAACTTCTAGTTTAATATGCACATTAACAGCACATGTACTCGTTTGCCCTAAAGTCATATAGTTTAACTGAAAGTTGAATTGATATCCAATTTCCTAGGAAAAAGCTGAATATCATGAGTGGGTGTTCAAGTGCAATTTTAATGTTGGCTTTTGGTATTCACCATCATTACAAGACCACATGAAGGCACCATCAACCTAGAGAGGACCACTTGCTACGTTCATTGTGTGCTCTGGAAACAACAGGTAACGGGAAAGAAGTAACTTTGATTGTAGTATAGCTATTGGTACCAAAGTTACAGCATTACATTGCTTCATTTAAAAAAAAATCAGAGAAGCCAAAACTAAGTTCTTTAACACAGCAGTTAGTTTACCTAAATCCAGTGGCCTTTACGGACTTAATTTCTCAGTTCAGGAGAGCACTGCTGGGATTAAACAGGAGATTCACATCATGCACATGTGGCCAACAAAGTTTGCCGCTTTTATTTAACTATACTAAAAAAAAGAAATCTGAGAAAACCTTTCTCTGACACTGATCTAAATTTTGCTCGACCACTGGTGGCAGTGTGGAGGGAAAATCTACATTGTGGTTAAGATCAAAGGCAGAGGGGAATTCATATGGTTTTAGGGTTTTATTATGAACACTTGCAACAATCTGTTATCCAGCTTACTAGATGAAATAAAGTGCAAATCTAATTTCTGGATCGTTGTTAACCAAGAAGCTAATTTCAATTAATCATGACACCATAAATAGAATAATTAATTATTTAATGGGTTCCCCCCACCCAGAAGCAACAGAAGAGGTGAATGTAAAAGTTACTTCAGAGTGTTTGTCTCTGTTTTCTTTTTTTTTTTTTTGAGGGAGCTGAAACAAATGGAGCATTTGGTCTAAAGATGCTGTGGTGCAGTTCCCAACTACGCAACATTATACTGCAGCGATGCAAAACATGCAGAAGGGATGTGGCAAAATGTTCAGCAGTTGATCATCGTCTGTGATTTCATTTGAACAGGTCATTTAGCTACGCAAACTTTTATCACTAAGTCTGATTTTCTGATATTCTTTCTGATAAGAGTTCTAATTGGTGAATTGAACCTATGGGTGAATTGTAGTCTTTTTTCCTTAATCCTAAACGGTAAATTAAAAATAAAAATGTTGACCATTGTTGCACAATTTTTTAAAATTTAGTGATATTCTTTTCAAAACTTTTTTCTGTGACTTTCTGAGTTGTTGATAGAAAACATTTTTTTTTCTATATTATATTTCTATTCAGAAACTTCCTCTCGCTGCTAAATCTCAACAGCTGACATGTTTCAGCACTAGAGGGCGCTGTTTCACCAATTATTTTTCAAGTTTCTTCTACAATGTAAAAAGTTAAGATGGACAATGTAAAAAGTTAAGGGTTGGGGAGGGAGCGCAAGAAAAACGAGGGTCGTCAAGACAAGCTCTGACATCTGCCAGGGAATTTTTAGCATTTTAATTCACCAGGTGTTTACTGAAGGATTATAATGGAAAGCAGTGTGGAAATATTCAAATACAAGTTCTGACCTAACTAACCAGAATTTGCTCAACTAATGAAGGCAGGCAACCTTTGCTGCTGACAAATTTGCATGGCAAAAACAAACAAGAAGGGCAGAGTTCGTGGAAAATGCATCTTTGCAAATCTGCCTTTGCAGTGATTACACAACATGTTTCTCTGTATCAATAAAACAGCTGCTTTCTCAGATAAAAAAGCAGCTAGAGGCACATCCTGTTCCTCACACAGAAAAAAAGGTATTGTTAGTACATGTTGCTCCAGACATTTACTTTATTTTGCTTTGTAAGCCAAGGTAGAGAAAATGTTTTCTCATATGAAAGCACTGCAAAAGCAAACATGTTCACCCCTAGCAAAATTCGAATCAATGATATTAAGCAATTTTGTGTATATTGGATTCAGCACAATTTTAACTGTGAAATGAGTCAAATGTTCAACCAAGAGATTCTTTAGTTCAGTAATTTTGGTTTAGAGTAAATCTTTAATTAACTTTTAGACAAACTAATAAATCTGAATATCAAAATGCCTAAAACTATCATCTAATAACACAAAAGGAGTTATTTATTTTAAACTAGAGATGCCTTTTGAGTCTCAGTAATCTATTTTTGTGTTTTTCTGTTTTATTTGCCGTGTGATCAAACACTGATACTGTGTTTCTACACACAGCAGCACATGTTTGAAATGCTATAATCCAATCTAACTGCAGCTCTGAGAACAATGATAGATTAAAAAAAATGCAAATAGAAATGGAAACGTGTGTGTTTGAAATTCTTCTTAGAAACATAGATTTTCAGGCTCAGTCTCTGTGCTTCAGCCTCTGCTCAAGTCTCAGATTGTTTGCTTCTTTTCCTCCAGGACTAACTTTTATTTTGCTCCATCCACCTTTCAATCAATTCTGACCAGTTTAACTGTTCCTGTGGGGGGATAGCCCTTCCGCAGCTTGATGCAGTTCTCTATTAAAGATGTATCACTTAACATTGACTATTTTGTTTTTGTTTTGTTTTTTGCACAGACTACTTTGTATGTAAGCCCAAAGGTTTAACCCCCTACTGTGGTTTGTGGCAATGCAAACAGGATGTCTTATTGCTTTCTTTCAGCAGTGCCTCTTTACTAACCACTGTTCTATGGAAGCACAACTAAAACTCTGTCTCCCACCTGAGCTGTAAATCCCAGCTGCCAAATAAAACTCTCTTGGCCCCAGGAAGCCAGTTTAGGTTGACAGACACATCTAGTTCTATTAGATCTGCTGCTTTTCCATTATCTCTTAGTCTCTGTTGATGTATAGATCAACCCTCTGTTGGGGTGTTTTAAACTTGTTATTGTTTTACACCCTAATCCTGCTTTAAGCTTGTCTACGAGTCCATACCTGTTATGTTTACTGTGTTAATTTACCTTAATGGTGCTGTTTGTTCACAGCACCTGAAGAAATCCTGCATTAAAAATCTTTAAAGTGAAGGTTTCTCATTAAATGTGCAGCAGTTGAAACGGCTGTGAATGTAATGCATTTAAACTTTTGATTCCTCTCTCTGCTGCACTATTTTCTTTAGATATCTCTTTCAAAATGCCAAAGTTGTTTTGTTTTCTTTTTTTTCATTTTAATGAGGCTGGCAGTCAGTTTATTTACCAGTTCTTGGCGGGATTTACAGACTTGGCAGCAGTAAACACGCCTGAGGGGATGGCGGCAAAAATTTTCCAAACCTGACTAATCGAATAATCCAACCGACAAAGCATTAGAGTTGCGAAACCTATTCTAACCGTCACAAACTGACAAGAGACAAAAGGTTGGTGTAAATTCTTGGAGTCTTTTTGAAAATCCTCCAGAAGGAAACAGTTAAAGAAGCGGGAAAAATGCAAAAATAACCTGTAATGTGCAGGACTATGCTACTCTGTAATGTACTGAGGCTTTTGGAGCAGGTACATGCAAACTAAGGACTGTAGCTCCTAAGGACTGTAGTTACAGATCCCTGGTTTACAGAAACCTTTAGAAGATTTGTCTGTCAATGAACTATTCAGTGTATCAATAATGCAGCAAAACAGCCTTCTATATTTGGCTGTTTTCTTAGGTCACCACATTAGATCGGCCTCCATCCCATTTTCTCTGTATCATCCTCTTCTATCACACTAACCATCTGCATCTCCTCCACCACATCCTCTATGATCCTCTTTTTTTCTTATTCCTAGCATCCATGTTTTCAGTATCTTTCCTCCTGAATACATACTTTGTTTTATAGTTTAAATGTCATGCATTTCTAAAGGAAAAGTAGAACTTAATGTTGAGTCTGACATTGCTAATCAGAACATGTCTGTGTATAGATGGAGAAAAACAGCATGAGTTGTCCTTTTCTCTGCTTGGTTCACATGTTATTTCCAGAATGGGACATAAATTAAACCAACATTACTGAAAATTTACAACAATAAATCTGAGTAAAAAAAAGATGACAAATGGGTTTCCTCAAGGCTCCTTTTATGGGGAACTTTTATTCAACATCTTTTTCATCCTAAGTATTGGTATGGACTCAAACCTGAAAATAAAGCCTGTTTTTAAATCAGTCATGTATCATCTTTTATCAAAACACGACAAAATAAAAGCAACAAGCAGTGACTAATCCCAATACTTTAATGTTACTGGTTGCTCATTGTTGGTAGCTGTTGTCTTTTTTTCAACACAGCCAAGGTTCCTGTTTCAATGTTTGTTTCCACCTATAATCAGCAGGTTCGTCTTCTTCATGATATCAGTTTCCATTTCCATTAAGAACAAAGAAAACTCAGCCAACTTCACATCAAGCACAGATCAACAGTGAGTCCTCTGTCGTGCAAAGAAAAGGAGCTCTGGTCTGCTGTTGCTGATTCTGGACAGCCTTTAGCCTCATGTGCTTCAATACAAGATGAAAAGATACATGGATGGTGCTCATTAAATCTCAGACTACATCCTTCTAAAAAGAACTATAAGAAATAAGAGTTATGCAAATCTAACAAACTGGAGCTCTTATTGAAGCAAAACATTTTACGTTTGAATTCAAATTTGTCACACAAATTACACGTAATGCAATAATGTCTCTGTATATATAACTATTCTCTTCTTTCCAGACATTTTCTTAAGTTTGCGTTGGTGGTCTGTGCTTATATGTCATCTAAGGCAAAGAGCTGTGGTATTCTTTGTAGCTTCTTTGCACGACAGCAGGACATCACAAGCTCCCAGTGTTAAAGTTACTAAGATAGGCAGCACACAGGCATCTTTTCTGACCTCCTTCTTAACTGACTCCTTACTATTTGAGACATCAGATAACACTTATCATCTGTCATCTCAGTAGGAGAAAGCCAAGCCTTATTTATGAATCCATTTTTTAAACATGTCACCCCCTTCCCATTTATACACCCAATAATTTTGTCGATCAGAAAAAAAATCCTGGTTAAATTCATTAATCGGGATGGTTCTAACATGACAACAAATATGAAACTCCTCTTAAAAGACACTGTGCATTTTTCCATTTGCATTGAGTAGCTTTAAAATGTGTATTTTTTAGTACAAAATGCAGTTTAAAAACATTAAAAACAAACCATCTCCAAACCTGAGCTCATGTCTGTGTGTTTCTGTGTGCCCTGTTGTAGTTTTGCATAGTTTTAAAAGTTTTAAATCACTGGCTGGCATTAATAGGTTTGCTGGAACAACCATGACAGCACCACACAAATATCAGCAATGCTAGCTCCCAAACAAGATCCGCATGACACATGCCTCCTCGCCTCCAGTAAGCCAAAAGAAAAGCCTGCCCTGAGGCCTGCTGCTGTGTTGCCCAACAGCCCTAATCTCTGGGTTTACAGCCTCTCATAGCTGTAAAGTCCATCTTTTGTGGTGGAAACAACTAATCTGGCCAATGAGCCTCACTAGTTTGTCGTTTTCACACCACCATACCCCCTATAATCCCCCCCCATTCTTTCCTTTTATCTCTCTCTCCCACTCTGTGTCTCTCCCTTTCACTCTCACTGTGCCGTTCTGACACATGAATGCCAGAACTTGTTTGCAAAAACAATTTTTCTCATTCCCTTAGCCTTATGCACCCACTCAAATGAGTAACTCACACATACAATTGATAATATCTCTCCCTGCTTTCTGTTTACAAACTATTTTTATGCAAATTTGCTACAGAAAAGAAAGAAGAAAAAACAGAGGACATTTTTTACATCACAAATTGGACTGTCTGTGTTCAGACCATTTAATCTTAAAACACAGAAGCATGCACATGTTAAGTATGAGAAAAAGGTTTAGCTCTATATAGAGAAGTCAACTAATAAGATGAAACATATTCAAAGAGAATACAACTATCTACCGCTGAGTTTATTTCCTCAGCATATTTCTGCCTTCTCAGAACATTACAATGCTGATCAGTAACTATTCATTCAGGCTTTGTTTTTCACAGAGTGTGCGAGAACAGAGGGTGTACGTGTATGTTAGCACATGTGTGTGTGTATATAGGGGTGTGTCACAGAGTAAAAGGGAAACAGAAAACAAGAGCGAGACAGACAAACCTGCAGCATTGTAAGGACAAGGATCATATGTCTCCTTTTATTGCATCATTAACAGTGAATTTTTACCCTGCAGCATTGTAAGGACAAGGATCATATGTCTCCTTTTATTGTATCATTAACAGTGAATTTTTACCCTATTATCTTTACTTTGGAACAATCCCTCATTAACTTAGTGATCCTACTGTAAGGATGGCCAGTTATGGTTATTAGAAGTATAACAAATGAATCCTCTGCAGCAGAAATGGGTTTTCAATCACACTAGAGTTGTTTAGAGGATATGAAACTGTCTAAATGCTATGGTAACTTTTAGTGGAGGGATATGAGTCAGTCACATGACATACTAGCCTCCTTCCTCCTTACTTTGTAATAAATAGAATTAATAAATTGATTCTACCTCAGCTACACAATTATCACTATAGCAAATCAAAACAGTCTAAACAGAGTATGTGTCTTTCATTCCTGTCGTGCTATTTAAAGATGGATGTGTTAGACGTTAACAGAATATAGGGAGACCACTGATGGGATGCAGTCAAGTAGAGCAGAATAGTGCAAGTAATAGAAGGACCATAAACTAAAACAAGAGCTTAAAAAAAACTTGTTAGAATCTTGTGATACAAAAGTTTTTTTCTTTCTTTTGCAAAACTTTTCTAAACACATTTTTCTCCAACCTCAGCCCTCTGAATGAACTTCTTCTCTGACTACAGCAGATTTTTTGGAAAAAACAGTCTCTAGAGCCAGTGTTTGCCACAAAAGGAGGCCTCGTCTTGTGTGAGTGTATACGGAAGGACGTGATGTTTTCAAAACTGTTCCTCTCTGCTAAAACCATGGGTTTCATCATTAAGTTTTACTTCCCATGGCCTTGAGGAAGTTAACATGTGGATGTTTATCATTGAGAAACTGTGAGAGTCTGAAAGAACATGGAAAAACAGCATAAATAAAACATTTCCTTCTTCAAGTTTAACATTAACAAGATAAACAAGCTTTGCTCATGCATCCAAGGTCAAATATCAAAATCATTAACCACATTTTTCACCCCCAAAGAAATAGGTCACTACATTTAAACAAAAACAATATTTTTAGACCTTCAAAAGTATTTTTTAAAAGTGTTGTTTCAATCAAGAATCATAATCACTGGATGGTTCTTTACAAAATCTTTTTTAAGAAGTTCATGTTTTCTTAAGATAGAAATATGATTACAAATAAACTCATTAAAAATTAATATGAACTGCAAAATATTGTGTATTTCTTGAACTTCTACTTCCCATTCGCATGCCCACAAGCATCCACGCATTGTTAGAAACTTTCATGTAAAATGTATAATGCGTACATGAGAAAAAAATGTTGGAGTTTTTGTTTTGTTGAATAAAAATTTTAAAAGTATGGTATAGAGAACATAAGTTTTGCTTTAGATATGAATTTATTTTGACCAAACCAGTCCACCCCATTATGATAGATTTAATCCATTTAATTTAATCTTTGCTTGTTTATTAGTGTTGTTATACATATATAGTCCGTCCTTCTGTGATTAATGCTTAGCTTTTCAGTTTATATATGACTTTTGAAGGATAAATAAGTAATTCAAATTTTATTTACTTACCTCGGCTGGAGGTTTCTTCCTGTTAAAAGGGAGTTTTCCTCTCTACTGTCGCTATATGCATGCTTGGGGTGACAGGACTACTGCTGAGTCAATGAGTCAATACAATCAGGTGGATTTCTTCCGACAGATAACTGAACCAATAAAACTGTATGATCTGATTAAATTTTTTCTCTAAAGTGCATTTAGGCATGAATTGGTGCTGTAGAAATCACCTGAATTGAACTAAATTCAACTGATAAAATTCCAAATGCTTTAGAAAATACATAAAAATCAAAGTAAAATAAATGTCACAATTATCTAAAGTCAGTCTGCAAAACTGATTTTTTTAGCTGGGTTTTAGAATACTGGAGTAAAGTGCTTGAGGATCTTACATTTTGCACAAGGAACTGAAAAAAGACTCTGATCTGCTGATTTTAGAGCATTGGGAGAGGACCGGGGTGTTGGAGTAAAATAGGCTGAGAAGATAGGCATGCCACACTTCTCAGAATTTCATTTGTTTTAACTAGATAAAAAAATGTATTATGTGTAATTAAAAAAACAAAACAATAACACTATTTGCCCCATTAGCCACCCCACAGTTTTACCCGATTTTGTGTCTTTCACATACAAAGACTTCTACAGAACACGAGAGTTATTGTCAGAGATGCAGCAAATTTGTTATTTAAAAGCACAATGCGACAACAACACTGTACGACTTCTAAAAATTGTGTATTGTGTGAACTAGATACTGACCTGAATAAAACGGCACTATGACAAAAAAAACGTTTAAGTAAAATCACCACCAAAATAAATCTGTCTAATAATTTACCAAAATACTAAATATCACCTTTATGCTTGAAAGTATGTCACTGTTAAGGTAAACTGAAGCTAGTCTTATCATAATTACGGATTTTATAAGCAAAGCGTCTTCATAAATCCATTTAAGGTAGCACAATAAAAGTTATCCTGGTTCACAGAGTGACTCCTAAAATAAACTTTACAGCTTGGACCTTTCCCAGAAGAAACCATTAACCCGGGTCCTGATTAAAGATTGTTACTTTAGACGTCTGCAACAACCATCGGAAGAATTCATAAAGTTAATAAGAAACTAGTAAGAAAGCTCAAATTTTCATAGTAAAGTCATGTGTCTTTTTTCCACTTGTGATGTAAACCAAGGAATACAGGTTCTCATGTATGGGGTAAATTTTGTTCCATTATTGTTGCGAGCAACTAAACAACTTCTGTAAATGGAAATTTAAAAAGCACATTTTGTAGATTGAAGTTAGAATAAAGTGCAATACAGAAATGAAGTTTTGAGAACAACTTTCCTGTTTTCTCTGATTTTCTTATTCATTTCTTTTTTCAAATTTATTTTCATATTTCATCTTTCACATTTGTTTTTTCTAGATCTATTTTTCAAATTAATTTATATTTAAAAATCATTTTTTTGAACAAATTATAATTTCTGCATGTTTCTTTTAAAAATACAATGTTTTTAATTTTTTTTTTTAAACTTACATTTTTTGATAGGTGCATGTCAGAATAATAAACTGCAGAGATCCAAAATTCTTGGCACCAACTTCTGAGGTGCATGAAGAAGGTCAGGTAACTGGTGAGGAAAAAAACTTTGGCAAAACTTGAAGTGCAAGAAAACGCTTCATTTGAGAACAACGCGTAGTGGCCTGTGGCCTTCTTCAGGGTCATTTACGAGTGACGGTCGCAAATAAAGTCTGTTTCTGCACTTCAAGGGCAAAGTTCCAGGGATGAAGAAGATCACAGGCTTCAAGCAGAAATATGATCAGCGAGATGGAAGTCTGGACAGAGCCAATTCTTCAACAAGTTTAGTTCATTAACAGCATCTTTCTCTCCAGCTCGCAGTCACATGGACATCCTGCCCTCCTCTGTCACTGGCTCTTCTGCTTCTATGACTCTGTTGTCAGCCAGATCAGAAGATGGTGCTGTTCCCTCTGCCTTTCACATTTCCATCTCTAGAAGTCAAGCGAAGAGGCAACTGGAGAGACTGAATCATACACCGTGTTGGGATTCGTCTGTGGTGCGTCCTGCGCAGGCTGGATTTGTCGGCCGGTTGCGTCATAGCACCGCGCCTCAGCCTGCTCGGCTTGCTAGACTCCTTCACATGCAGCAAACGAATGCAGCCTTCATTTGGCCCATTTTGAAGGATGGGTCCCGTGTTTCCTACGCAGCTTTCATTTTCCAATGGTTCATTGCGAGTTAAACAAAGACGGCTGCTCTGTGCTCAGAGGAAAGAGCACTTGGCGGTGACCATTGGTGAATATTGTAAATGCAGTTTAATATAATAAAGTTAAGAGAATAGTTCCGTATGAAATTAATGAAAATATATTTTTTAAAAGGTTATCAAATCAGACATGTGGCAGTAATGTTTGTTTTATTGAGAGGGTTTATTCTGTGACTGTGCAAATGGGTTTGGCTGATATTTAAGCACAGATTTCAATATCTGTGAAGTGAACAACAGATCTAATGTCTGTTACCACGGTTCAGCTGCTGAAGCTACTCAACAATAAAATTATCAACAGAACAGTAGTAAGTAGTTCAGCATCCAATCTTTGCCTGATTTGTGTATCAACTATTACGGTTGCTAGGCAAAAGAGCACGCTGAGTGAGGGGCGGTGAAAGCACGAGAAGGCTGGACCTGTTTGAATCCAGAGTCATGATTCTTCCGGCCTCCTTATTTTCACGGTCCTCGAAGGACCCAGTCCAGGTAGAACCGGGTCCTTAGAAGACACAGCCCATGAAATCGAACACACCCATAATAAGTCACCAGGTCCTGATGGTGTCAGCCCCAGGGTCCGGAAGGTCTGTGCAAAACAGCTCTTTTCCAGTGATGTGAAAGACCTCCTTCCTTGTTCCAGTACCAAAGAAGACTCAGTCAATGGTCCTCAGTCACTATAGACCTGTTGCCCTGACATTCCACATCATAAAGCTCCTAGAGAGACTTTTGTTGGTTGACCTCAGCAAATAAACCAGCAGCTATTGGGATCCACTGCAGTTTGTTTATCGCCATGGAGTTGGGGTTAAAGGTGCCATCATACACCTGCTTCAACAAACCCACTGTCATTGAGATGAGGCAGACAGCACTGTGACCATTTTGTTCTTTGATTTCGCCAGTGCATTTAACACCATTAAGCCTGACTTACTTTGTGAGAAGACTCAGGTGGAGGCATCGACCATTGCTTGGATTAAAGACTACCTGACAAACAGACCACAGTTTGTTAGACTGAAGGGTAACTGTCTGATCAAGTAGTCAGCAGCACAGGAGCACCACAGGGAACAATACTCTCACCATTCCTTTTTTAACCTCTGCACCTCTGACTTCCAGTACCAGACAGAGTCCTGTTACCTGCAGAAATACTCAAATGACTCTGCGACCATTGGATGCATCAAAGATTAACAAGATGCTGAGTACGGAGAGCTGGTGAACAGCTTTGTGGCATGGTGTGGAAACAACCATCTGTTCCTGAATGTCAACAAAACAAGGGAGATGATTGTGGATTTCAGAAGAAACAGGCAATTTGAATCCCGTTAACATCATAGGAGAAGATCTGGAGGTGGTGGAAGAGTACAAATACCTTGGTGTTCCTCTGGAAAACAAACTGGACTGGAGATGCAACTGTGAAGCTGTCTACAAGAAGAGACAGAGCAGACAATACTTTCTAAGGAAGGAGGCCGGCTCTGTTCAAGGAACTCCTCTGGAACCTTTGGAGATTATTTCACAAAGGAGAATTATTCATAAAGCAAAAAAGATTGTGAACAACAGTGAGCATCCTCTGCAGAGGATTTAAAAAAAAAAAGAGTGTCCTCAGTAAGAGGCTGCTCCAGATCCAGTACAGAAGATCGTTCCTGCCTACAGCTATCAACACTTACAACTATTTAAGAGAAAACAAAACATGAGTTACTACAACATTAATTTAACTTTGAGATAAATAACATAGTTTTGAATTGAATTAACTTGAATTCAAGTGTTGATTACGTTTTGTTTTCTCACCAATCTTACATTCTTTCTAATTTTATATTGGTGAAGGTTCTCAGTCATCCAGGTCATGGTCAAGCTAGGAAAGTTCAGTTTAGGCAACTGGACGTGTAGT
>JAUZNJ010030333.1:0-14836 GCA_034780135.1 Jordanella pulchra
TGGGGTGCAATTATAATTTTTAATCAAGTTAATTACAGGTCCTATAATACACAATTTTAATTGAAAACCATACACAAAGATAGACTGAGAAATGGTTTGGTAAAAAAGCAGCTCAAACTGAAATGCTTAAAATCATATAATCAGGTAGACATAAAATTATATGCAATTGAAAAACAAAAGGTAAAAACAATACCATGCTTAAATAGTTGATTCAGGCAGAATAAATACACCCCCTTAAATAACATACAAAAATAGTTAGATTAAAAAGAATAAATATATATGTTGTTGCGCTTATATTTGTTGTTGTGCTTATAATTATTTTTTCAATAATTGAGGAGAAAATGTTTTTGAATTAAAAATGTAATTGATTTTGTCAATATATGGTTTTTAATTACAATGAGATTAATTGTATTTAGGCCCTGTGTTCCCTGAAAATGTGCTCCCTTCTGATTCTTTTTAATCATTTATCAATTATTTATCATTTGATTATCATTAATGTAATAGTTAAAATGTTAAATACACTGTTAATCATTGTGGAAAGGAATGTGACAGAGATAAAATGTTAAATATTGAGCAGACTTTGATTTAAGTTTTAATCTATAGGTCCTCATGTATACTTACGACACAAGCATAGATATCACACTGCATTTTTAGTACATATGAGGAAGGTATTCTATGATTAAAGTTTTTGTATAATATATTAAAGAGACAATGCAAAGAGCAAATAATTTAATATTGCATCAGGTGGATAAGTTACTTGGATATCAAACATTATTTTTCTCAAAGTAATTGATGAAACTGTCTTAAGACATGACCCACTTTGCCTCTCCAAAGTCTCCAGCACCTTCAGGTATTAGAGCTCAGCAGTTAAAAAGCTGAATCAGGTCTTTCTCTAACATATTCAAACAACTCTTTAGTCAGTTTCATAATCTGTTTGGAATAAGTTGGCAAACCCCACTGACAACTCCAACAATTGGTGTCGACAAACCTATGAAAAGATTGTCAGTCAAAAGTAAGTAGCTATTGAAAATATTCAGAGGAATTTTGATAAACAAACATTGAACAGTTGAGAGGATTCAATTTCACCTTTCTGATTGATACTAGATACCTGTTTTCATAGGGAAATTAAACTTTTCCTTAACCCACTCAATATCTTTTATCTCCCTATTCTTTAGTGGGTTTAGTCATGCACGGAAAAGGTGCTCAGAAGTTTCCAAACACACTTAGAGGGATTGGAGAGGAACTCACTCTGTCAGAACCTTTTGTGAAAGGTTTAGAGCTTAAACCCATTGCCCTATACATCAGTGACCTCTTTTCTCCTTTAATTCCAGAGTTTCTTCAAACATCAAACTCTGGATTATCTTTTGATTTCCCTTTAGGTGAAAAGAGTTCTTAAGTCCACAGCTGTGGGGTCTCACAGACAAAAAAGGGGAGGAGGGGAGACTGTTAAGTCACCATATTTATCATGACTGGGTTACCTCTCCTGTCAGAGCCTTTCTTCTTCCACATGCTAATTGGTCCTATCTTCCACACTCTTTAAAACCTCCATCAGCTAACATCACATCATCCACCAAGGAACAGACTCATTCCTAAACCTCTCTCCTAAAAGACAAAACAAACTCTTTTTCACTCCTTGTCCCCGTTCCACTATCCCTCTCCATGGCTTGAGAGGTTGGCCTTCTCCAGAAGGAAGCAAGGTCTGTCAAATCAAGTCAAAAGCCTTTTAGTATGCCAATCCAAAATAAAGCTTGGGATATGGTGAAATATATTTGTCACCCCTGATTGGTGCAATAAGATGCATAAAGACTTTTTATGTTAAATAATGAAACTTTTGGATTTGGCTTTGTTGTCTGAACATGACATGAAATCTCCAAAAGGTGTTGTTTTTGTAAGCAGGCATTTAATCCTCAGAGAAGTAAAATACTGATGGAAAGCTATACTGTAGGTGTCATTTATCACATATTTAATTCAGCTGACGATAGAACATTGCATGTTTTGACACCATGTCTGTAGACTTTTAAAAAGAAGCAGAAGACATATAATGTCTGTTAATAAATGTGACACACCATGAAAAAATGTAGGATCAAGTCAGCAGAGCAAAACCTGAGAAAATCAGCAAAAACCATCAAATTGTAAGAAAAGAGTTATTTAAGTTTTGTTGTAAAATGTGCATGTTGAAGATTGAAACTAGGGCCTAAACAATAAATTGGATTAATTATGAAAAATCAATTGTTTAAATAATAATCATCAACTAATTTAGTAATTATTTTTTATTGTTAACTGGGGTATAGACCCAAAAACATGCCATTAGATGAAAGAACAGCCACTCAGAACAGTAATTAAATCAAAATAAAAAATGAGGTATATAAACTATAACAATATGCTTTATCCAGAACTCCCCAAGTGACATAGTTTATGTTTATCCTGGTTTAAATATGTATAAAATATTGTTTAAAGTGAAATTTTATAAGTTTTTACTGCAAAATATCTTTAAAATAGCCGTTTTATTTGACCCTGTATGACTAAAACATTATTTGATGAGCAGACTGACATCTCAGTCATTCAGCCCTGATGCATCTATAAGCGTGTAGCCTATTTTCCCCTAATGCATTTAAGGTTGGAAGTTCCCGCATTATTAAGCAGATGAGACATCAAGTGGTTCCATGTTAAATGGGTCCAACCGAGCAAGCAATCAAAGCCTTATATTCACGATACATTTTGTTTATAAGAAAATGTGCCTGTCATCCTGCTCAACTCAGCCTAATGACGAAAAAAAAAAAAAAACTTTGTTGAGAACAATGCAACCTATGAATGCAGAAGAGTGCTGCAGTTCTGTGATTTGGCCACTGGTGGCAGTGTCATTACAAAATTCTGTAATGCCTCTTTATGTAACTTTTTGCTATCTAATTATTAATCAATTACTTGAAAAAATAATGAAGTATGATAATCCTTAACTGTAGCCCTGTTTAAACTAACCCAGCCTCTAGATGAGTTTTGAAAGTTTTCAAACTGTAAATCCTGTGTTTAAACTGAACCTTTTTTCAAAGTAAAATCTCACCTTGTGCATTTGTTTAGAGGAGGCTTTTGAAATGCGTCACCTAATGAGCACATAGCTGCTTACTTATGGACATAGGATCAGTTAAAAGACATGCAGTACAATCACTTCCAAATTTTACCGCTCTGGACTGTTTGAGTTTTCTATACTGGATTTCTACCCACACAAAAAATCCTGACATATTTTCAGGTAAAAATTAAGATCATGGGTGGTGCTGGGCATTTGCGGGCCCTAAGCATGAACACTGCGTGGTGCCTCCTCCCTCAAAATGGAAAATTATAACACATTTGTCAGTCTGCTTTTCTTTATTTCCAAGTATCTTCTCAATAGTAACATTTCAAGCTACAATGAATGCTACAATCAATAAGAGGATAAAATAAATGCTTAAAAAAAATAACAAATTTTGTACCAACAATGGGAAATATACTTCCACAGAAGATAACAGTTTAAATAATCAAGAGGAAAATTACAATTTTTTTTTCTCAATCTCTTACTGACTAGCATTGATGAGTAGGTTTCCTGTTGTTAAGGCGATTGTTTGTTGCTGCAGACAATTTGCTTTAACAGTTAACATGTTGTATGTCGAGCTTTGAGGCGCAATAACCTGAAACCAGTCCGTCATCTCTTATTTTTTTTTTAAGGTTAACAATTACACAACCAGACTTCCTTAGATATTTTATTTTCTTAACAGCAGCGCTTCTATGTGAACATGTGAGTTTGTTGCATCCGAAATTCCCATTTGTACTGCAGTTTCTGAAATACTCTCCAACCTATTTTACACCAGTAACTACTAAAAAATTAAGAGAAATGTTTCAGTTTTTGCCAAAAAAAAGAGTATTGTTTCTATACGTTCACACATTATTGTTGTCCTAAGTTCTGTTAAAGTTCCAATTAAATTCTAATTAACTCTGCAAACATTGTCCATTATCTTTGTGTTGCAAACAGAAATGCATTATGTGTCTGTCAGAGTTGGAAAGAAAACTCTTTCTCAGGGAGTGCCAAGCTTGGTTTGCACATTGGGGGATCAGAGAACATGGTCGGCATGCGGTTCGCCTGCTACTATCAATCAGACTCCAAATGGCTTCCCTGACACCACCAGTCCTCATTTTGCAGTACACCTTATGTGGCCTCCATCTTGAAAAGGCAGCACGAGAAGGCTGGGAGGAGGAAGGGTGCTAGACATCAGCCAGAAGCACTGCCAGACTTCCAACAATAGTCTTCCAAACATATCATCTGGAGAGGTGCTGCTGTAGATGTAGTCCAGGTGTGTTCTGGCTGTAAGTGAGTGAGTAAGTTCTCTTTTCAGTGCTGTGTGTTTAAAATTCCTAACACACACTCAGACCTACCTCACCAAAACCTCATTTATGACGTTGCTTCTCTCCCTTTCTCCCCCTCTTCAAGCTCCTCTCCAATTCTTAACTGTTCTCTCCTTTCTGCCCCCTCACCCCCCGCTCCTTCCATGTGCAGAGGCCAGAGTCAAATTTACAACAACTGTCAAAGTCAGGGATGACAGATAAATTAATCTTCTCTTCATGAGTTTACATCCTAGGCATCTGGACTGCTGATCTGGCCCCTAACAAGCACGGGGTCTCAGTGAGCTGTCTTTTAAAGCTGATGTTTTCATGGCTGGAGATGAATTACCCTGTCATGAGAATCTATTTATACAGCAGTTAGAGGGTGGGGCTCTGGATGCAGGATAGCGTGATTTCATGGGTTAAGGTCCCCTTGAAGCATCTGTTAAATCTGGCTTTGTCAGACACATGTCAGCACCAGGTCAGTTTTAAAGAGTACTGTTTTTTTTTTTTTAGCTTTTCCTTATTTAGACTCATCTTCTTTTAGTTTATAAATTAGATTATTAGATATTTGTTGTTTTCTTGCTGGTTTGTTCCTAAAGCATTAGTCAATTAAATGTAAAGCAGATATAAACAGTTTAAGTGTGAAACAAGATTATTGTAGACTATAATTTTGAAAAGAAATGTAAATTAAAAATCTATAATCACAAAAAGCTCATGAAACTATATCACCAAATGTTGGCTGCAAAAACTGGCATGGGTCCAATAAGAGCTAAAATGAGCTAAAATTTGTTTTGGTAAAATTTCTCAAAGTCTAATGATTTAAAGCAGTAATATTTTATTCCCTTTACTAAAACCACATAATAAATAAAATGAACTAGACAAATTTTTAAAATACAAAAAAGCTGTGATATTGGGATAAATAGTATAATTCAAATCCCTTCAAGGTAACTATATATTGTGGATTAAAATCAAGGTTAAAAATCTATGATAAAAAACAAAAAACAAAGATAATGTACTTTTTAGAGCATTTATTTTGCAGGAAAGGAGTCATAACCCAACCCTGCAAGCTGTGCTGTATGATAGTAACCTGCCATAAGCCAGATTGATACATGTAGTTTATTTTGAATGCATCACAGTATCCAATTGAAAAGACTCCTGTGGAAAGTGTTTGCAAACAGGAGGGACATTCAGTGTAATTCCTCAAGCTGATTGGGTAAATCACTAAATGGCAACCACCTTACATGACGGACTTTTAGCCAATCACAGCAGGAGTAGCATATGTGAAGTATCACATTGTTGATATGTTTGACAATTAGCGGAGTTGACTGATAAATAAATTGTGGTAACCACCTCTTTAAACCAGTTGTGATCCGCTGTATGGAAAGGAAATGTATATCTTTGCACTAGTACATAGCATTTGTTATGTCACTGCATCACTTGCTGTTTCGTTCATGAACTGTACTGTTTTGAAAAGCTTGTGCAACTGAGGTCTGCTGCTTGATAGCGGGGCAGACTTTTTTGGTTATTCCTGTGTTGCTTCATCAAGTGCAGCTTCTCGCTCTCGGCATACTTGAGGAAGCACTTCTCACCAAATTGTAAGATAAATTGGTCTTAGATTGCTGTCACAGTCAAGTCTTATAGTTTTCTGTTTAATATGGAATCTTTTTTATCATTAACCAAGTCCAAATCATGGACTTACCCTTTTTTTTTTCTTGGCCATCCCTTCCTGCTCAGCAGTCTCTATGGAGGCAGGTGCAATGACATAATGAACAATAGGATCGAAGAAGTGCAAGTCTCTAACGCAAGCCAAGTCGTTTCAAGCATCTACTACCAAGCAGCGTTACTGTCATTCTGAAAAAAACTTATCTGGAATATTCATTTTAAGTCTATAAGCCAAACAACTGAAAAAACCCCACATCACAGGTAATAATTTTATCTTTACCAACTACACAATGTCTAAGTTGTTATACAAACAGCCTACTGTTTTTTAGCTTTTACTAAACTAAATAAACTCACATTATATTTCAGTGACCATATTGTATGCAAACCATTCATATATTATTGTTTTCACATTTTTCTAAATTGCAACTACACAACTTAATGTATTTTGTTAATTACATTAACACAAAGTATCACAAAAGATTAATTGTAAGAACTGTGATTACAGTAAGTATTCAAACTGGAAACTGTTCAATCTTATCATTTAATGGTTTTATATTTTTTTTTCTTCGCTGTTTTTGATTATGTCATTTGCTGGTATTTATGTTTGTAGTGAGCTAATAGCATATAAATGTTAAAAGTCATATAATATAATAGGCTATTTTAATATAATAAAATATTGCATTATTTTTTGCCAAATATTATGGTTTTAATTTACTACATCAATTTACTACATCAATCACAAGATACTAATTTGTCTCTATACTTACACAGAAAGTGCATGCTTAATGTGGACAGATGAAATAATATAAAATACTCAACCCCAAAGATGAGATGGGAAGAAAACAAATTCTATGTAATGATAAACACATCAGGGACTGATATGTCAGCAAATGTCAATCATCAAATTTTTGTTCAACATTTTCAGTTGGCAGACACTACTATAATGGTGCGACATGAAAGAAGCTACAAACACAGAACCTGCACCTAAAAGTGCTGATGACTTTCCTGTTCCAGTCTCTCTGCCTCGACTGCTCTCACATTCATCTTAAAATGGATTGCTCTGTCACCTGGACTAACACTTTACTGAGAGCAGCCATCAATACGTTTTGTCAAAAACTGCAGGTTGTGCCAGACATGTCATCAATCACCATTTACATAAAACAAAGAGTCTTATTTGACTACCAGACAGAGGCAGTACTGCACTGACTTTGCTTGTAAGGTCCAAAGAGATGCTGACTGCACTATAAAGGTCTGCATATGACTTACAAACAAGGAATATTCAATCAGATAAAAGCTTTTGATCTATTTAAGATTTCAACCAAATAGCCTAAAAGGACCTGAAACAGGAGCCTCACATCTAAATAGGTTAAAAGGAATGCTTCACCAGCAAAACTACAGGTGTAGCTTGTTAAACCCAAACATTCAAACAGAGGTGCTTTAAGACAAAATGCATTTAGAACTTACAATGTTTTGGACTGAACTGTGTCACGTCATTGTCCAACTGAGTCTGGGCGAGTTCTTAAGTCAAGAGATTTGAGCAGCATCCTGTCTTCCACCTCCATTCCCAGCAGACATAAATGGGCCAGCTTTGATAAAACACACTCCCGCGATTGGCTCATCCATTCAACACTTCTGACATCCAGAGGAAAGCAAGATTTTATCATTTATTTAACGGAGGAAATATGGTAATCATCCTTGTAACTGTTCCCACTTCGAACCATATTTTCCAGATAAATACAGTAAACAGGCCAAAGAAATCCAGCATAATCTATTTACCAGATGTGCAGAAATAATGGAATGTATGAGCACTTATAACTGACTCACAAGAAACTAATGAGATTTCTTTTGTTTTTTTTGCCTCACCTAAAACTTAACAAAAGGTGTGCACATGTATTACCCTGTGAACGTGTGTGGACACATACGCACAAACACATATAAAAGATTCAATTTGGAAACCATCATTGGAGCGCAGAGGAGAACTGGAAAGTCATATTGCTATAATGCTCAGATTATCAATCATCCTGACATTTTATTGGCTTTATCACTGTACATACCACTAAAACGATGTCTGGCCCAGATTGTCAGGGGGGCAAACATTAAACAGGGCCAGGATTAAAATTCAGATCCTAAACACCTTTCCATCTGCTGCTGAAATTGCACGAGACTCAGAAACTGACTTTGGATGTGCTGTCTGAAGAGACATTGGATCAACACAGAGTTGGGGTGACAAATAGATAGATAGTGTCACTTGCAGGAAATGCAGAGACTTCCCCCCATTTATTATATGCTGTAGCTGGTTAATGCACTAAAAGAGTGATAACAAATAGGAAGAAGAAACATCTATTAATCTCTGTACACACTCCTAATCAGACATCCATAGCAAACTCCTCTTCACCAAGATAGCATACAACCAACCTACAGCTGATAGTAAAAAACATAAATCCAATAGTTCTACAATTGAAAGTAATATTGGTGGTAAGGAGTCAGCAAATAAAACAAATATCTGTATTTCTAAAAATCTTGACAGTAAACCCTTTTTTAATGAACATTCAAATTCTAGGACTGCCTCCGAGCTGATTAAAAGCCCTATAAATACGGAAAAAAAATGTCTCTCATATCTAATAACCTTTTATGACGTTCAGGTTGAGCAAATGAGAAACCATCTTTTAAAACAGCAACTCAATTCAAAAAAGGTCTTTGACTTTCACCCTGTTTGTGTTTTCTTTCTTAGCCAGTGATTAAAGAACTTATCTTTAGATTTCTATAGTTTCAAGCTGTGGTCGTCTTGCACGTAAACTATTAAAAAAAACTGTGACTAATGCCACAAGCAACTAAAGCAAAAACAAAAGTATTTTTTTCTGTATTCAACAGTGACAATAAATATCATGGCATAGTTTTACATGAAATATAGGTTATTAGAATTAATACAATTATTGAATCCAGTTTACTATACTACTTTTAATCTCCACCCCTCCATCTTGTATAAATGCTTGAATAATCATGGCCTCACTTATTGCACAATATGCCTCATGTATTGTATAGGCCAGGGAAAGGAAAAAAATAGATCAGCTGACCAACTACACATGTAGTCCTCTGCAACTTTTCATACCTTGCACAAACTCATGGTGTCATGGACATGCATTATGGGTTATCGGTAAGTTTTCTGAACAATGCTACCATCCAGCAGTATTTACAGTATGTAAGCAATAGACATATACACATACTCTACTGTTTAAGGTAGCATTTTATCTGAGGACTGTGGCCTAGCAATTATTATAATCTGTTCATGTTTGTTATAGCGTCAACATACTGACCATGGAAATGTTGAGCTTAACTCTGTATTAAGAGACTGGGTCATTTCTGAACATAATATGCTTAACTTAGCCTCAACATTATTTTCTCTTGCTGCCAAGCCAACATTTTTGAAATCCCACTTCCAGCCAAAAAACAGAAAAGGTGTGTTTTCTATCAAAGCTGTTAAATTTAGAAAACTATTCAAGAAGATTCAATTCAGGGTCCATCAACAATGACTTAATCATGAAAATAGCATTTTAATGTGTTTAAACTCCATTCATTGGAATAAGAAGGTTTCAGCCCATGATTGTTTTTATTTTATTTAATTGAAATATTCCTTTCCTTTATGTTGTGTCCCTGTTTGGTTTTGTTAGAAGCAAGAATAGTATTTTTCTTTGATGTTCTGATATGATTGTGTACGATTGTATATGTTACTGTAGATTGGTTTTATTCAATCAATATCAGTTGCTCCTTGACCATGCAAAGCTGTTGCTTTACCACGAGGGATTGAAGGACAGTCACGCTTGATTGGGCTCTAATAAGTAGCGGTGTCAAATGCCACCATAAAGTTTTCTTATATTTCAGTAGTACTGCCAGCAGACGGGGCACATATTTGTTCATGTCAGGTCACCGGACCAAGAGCTGGAATTCTATTTAGGCTCAAAAAAAGACTGTCAAAATACTATCAAGACGGACGCTTGATGGCACCTTTAGTCATCCTAGTGGCTTACCCAAGCCTATTACGTGTTTATTGTATCGGCATAACATGACTATGCCTTTTTAAGACATAAAAATGTTTAATTTCATTTATCATCACAATTATTAAAAGATACGTTTGAAGTTTATTTACTAAGTTAAAATATAATTATTTGCATCAATAACCCACAGAATTACTGTTTTACAGCCCAATTAGACAACTTTGAAACTTGACTAATACTGACTTGTTTTCATTAAACCAAAGATATAAGGAGTTTGATCTTGTTTGCTGTGTATATCTTTGAAAACAAACAAACAGCTGCTACTTGCTGTTACTACACCCTCTTGAATGCGTTTTTGTGTTTCTATTAGACAGTCTGAGGGATCAGGTGTGAACAGAAATGTTACATTTCCAAGCACATTGCAAAGATATCACACATAATATTTTATATGTAGAAAATGGTTGGCATAACAAACTTGATCATTTGCTTTGAGGTCAGCATTACTTAAGCATGTGACATCATTCAGGGTTTCCACACATTATTATTATATGTACTAGATCAAAGCCCAGCTAATAAACATGAATCCTAACTGATTTATGCTTCTTCGGGCTTTAGATAAAGAGGGGGATTAATGGTCAAAGCCATTCACTGGTCTCATGACATGACTAGATTTTCCACTTATGTTATTTCCTTGTTAGTGGCACCCTCCTCACCAAGTTGTAGAGTTAGTCATGAAAGCTTTCACTTTATGAATACATTAGCGCTTTTCATAAAGAAAGACAAACATGTAAACAATCTTTCATTAAAATGAAAAAAAAAACAAAGAATTGGAGTAGGAAATCTTTTGACAATCAATAAACAAAATGAGACTAAGTGGAACACTGGGTAAGAACACTGGTCAGATGGAATTAAAATTTTTTGACTGAAATTGTTAGTTGTTACTTGTTAGTTTTGACTAGTAGAATAAAGGTTCTACAAATCAAAAACTATGTAACACAAAAAAATCAATAATAAATCTTAAATATTATAGTAGGTTGGACTTGCCAATGTGCGTAATTGTCTTTGACCATTTCAAGGTAAGATATGTCTAATGACAAATCATCACAAGTCATGACAAGTCATGTCAGTTTTTTTTGTACATTTCACAAATACAATGGCAGGTCCATACACCCCATTATTTGAAAGCATATCTGATTTTCCAGTTTAAGTGCAAATATTTTAAAAATGTGTTTTGTGTTTAGCACAAGAAAAGGAAACAATGACCTTGAGTGTCATTAGCAACTGATGTTTATTCATGGTATTCACCTGCTTACAAATCTTTTGCATGCTTTTCCTTATTCTGTTAAAGATTTTTATCTTATAATTTTGAAAATATGTTACCATAAAAGCCATTGTATTTATTTTAATATTCCAACAAAATCCATTGTGTCTATGTTTTAGAAAGAAACCAATAGTTATATTTTTTTCTCACAACAAAATAAGGGTCTCAAGTTTTGATACTTGTCAAGATTAAAGAACTCACCATCATATTCTGGGCTCATAGCACACTTTGTTTGCCAGAGGAAGTCACATGCTGACAGCAAAACGATGCCACATAGCAAGACACACGAGGAACATTCTGCTGTTCTAATGTTGCCAGATCTCCTTTCATCTCTGGCTATCATTGACCATAATTTAGAAGAAACCTTTGAGGTAATTAATCATGTTAACTTTCTAAGCTGACTGCCTTAGGATACATGGAAATTCAGATCTCTGTGAATTCTACCAGCAAATGGAAAAGTCCTCCTGTACAAGTCTTTGAAGGCTGTAACAAAAAGCTGGAGACAGCAAGGTTCATCTCATTAATATCCCAACAGAAGGAATGAATACATTGACTGAGCTCGACATTTTTTGTTCTTCTATAAAGAGGGACATGGAAGACCTTGAAATGAAGCTCTGCACATTACGAAAGCCATTATCTTCAGCTGCCAGTCTCGTTGACAGAGAGAGAAAGCTGGTAAGCCTAACCTAATAGGCAGAATGAGAGGTGCAAAAAAGTAGGGGACTGGGTCAGATCATCTCTCACTCTCTATCCTCCAATTACTGACAGACAGTTGAGAATATGAAATGAGACCAAGGATTGAGAAATATTCATATCTTTTCTGAATGGTATTAAACCCTGACAGGGCGAAAGAAAATGAATAGTGGTTTCAATTTCTGCCATGTATCAAATCTGACAAGATATTAAACTGATCTCAAATCACAGACTGTCCGTATCATTGCCAAGACAAAATAGGATGTTCTCATTTTGGGCCATAAGATAAGATTTATTACTAAAAAGACAAAAATTGACATTCTCAAAATGACTGCTCCAATCCCTGCCTTTCATCAAATTATGAAGCAAACAGTGGGGCCTGATGTTTACAGAGACTCAACTGGCAGTTCTCAGACATCATGGAAGGAAAATACCAAGCTTGATACAGTTCAGCCTAGGTCAATCACAAGACGTATTCCATAAAACGAATCCAAAACACACGATAATATATAAGATTTGTTGAAACTGCTGAAGGTTCATCTTATATGAAACTGTATTGTACTGTATCTAGTAAAAACAGGACTACTTTTAAATACAAGATATGTTATCACTTTTATCACTGGTATGAATTCATTATGACTGACGCATGCCACATCTAATTGTGAGAACAGCATTTCTTTCCAAATACATATAATTTCTTGAGCTTCAGCTAAAATAAATCAGATAAAAACAACAACACAAAAACAAAAACACACACTTGCTCCTCTTGAGAAATACAATCCTCTTTTTATCGCTTCCGGATATTCTTTTCAATTCTGGCCACCTCAAGCATCCAACACTGGCTGTAGCACTTCAAAAAACACATCTCATAAAAAAAACAGGAGGCCTGTCTGACATGTGTCCCCGTGCCCTGATGGCATGCCTACACCAAAGAACTGTATTGATTTTCTGTAACATGGGGTCGGATTAGCCCTCTACAGGGATTAGCTGCCTATGCAAGGCCTCGGGGTTCGCTATAAAACTAATAATTAATTTAAACAGCCGGGCCTGTGGAAGGATACACTCCCTACATGCTCCCAGCGTGAGGAGGAGAGTATAAATGACAAACTGACTGAGATTCAGAGGGAGAAGAAGCTATCTGGAGATGTAGGTGTCCTGTATGTATAGCTGGATTCTGGCAATTTCCCTCAATGTGAATAAATATTGTAGAACAGTTTTTGCTTTGAAATAACATTGGAGGTTAGTCAAAGATAGACTTACATGGACTTTTCTTATCTAGCCTCTCTAGTACAGTTCAAGATTAAATCTTGTCGGATCTAATTGATCAAATTATTCAAATCATTGAGGTATGAACCCAATTATGGTGTTCCCCAAGCCAGCGTTTGTATGAATCATTAATTTTTAAACTTATGTCTCCATCTTGAAAAGTAAATTTTTTAAAATGGACTTGGGATATATTTAAATCCAAGACAAAAATCCTGAATGACATTATATAAATGTCTTAAAGCGCATAATTCATCTAAAAAGGCTTTCAATTCACACAGTGAACTTTACGTTAACTTTTACAGCAAATGTGAACAAAGCAACTGTGAGTGTAGAGAGTCAATTTTCATCAAGTTGAGTCCCTGGTGGTTGTAGTGTCAGCTAAGCAATGTACTCTATGCAGAAAGTCTCAAATGTCACTTTTGTGGCAGCAGCTGTCATGCAGATGCGTAAAAATCATCTATCAAATCAGTCAATCTCATCTTCTCCAAACGCATCTGGTTGTCAGTTGAAAAGCCAAATGATAACAAAATGTTGCTGAGTGAAAAATTACTTTTTTTAAAGCGAATATACTTTACAGTCCACAGAAACCTGTATTACCATCTTAATTAACCCAGATTTTAATTGCAGATTGGTAATTTGGCATTTCAAGTTCAGATGTTGAGGACAAGTTTGGATTATTTTCCCCCCAAAAATTTAAAGGGTAAAGTCTGATGTTTTTGAAAATATGCTGACCAAAATCAAAAGGCAGAAACAAGGTGAATAAAGTAAGAAAAATGCAATCTAGCTTTTAAATATTTGTGCTGTGTTGTTCTTGAACACAGTAAGCTGATTTCTTTCCTACATTTTGTATCTCTTTCTTTTCACTCAAATCCTTCCTCTCTAACAAAAATCTCAGCTGTAAAGCTTAGAAGAATATACCACACAGCAACAATATTAAAATGTGTGGCAAATATTTTTACAGATTTTAATATGCAAAAGCAAAGATAGTTTGATATAAATCTCTGTAGTTGGTGTGCAGACAGTATGAAGACTAACACATGGCTTGTGTCTGACACTGTATGCTCCGATGCATTATTTTCCACACTAGCTGCAGTCTACTATGAGCAGATGTCCTCATTAGTTATGCCTGTGTGTCTTGGTATCACACAGATCACACAATGCCCTGCATCTGACTGGGTCAAATTATGAAAAGTTTACATATATATATATATATATATATAGATATCTATAGATATAGATATCTATAGATATCTATATATAGATATAGATATCTAGATATCTATATATATATATATAGATATCTAGATATATATATCTATATATATATCTAGATATCTATATCTATATATATCTATATCTATATATATATATCTATATCTATATATCTATATATATCTATATATAGATATATAGATATATATATATGGATTCTGATATGGACTGGGTGATGTGTTAGGAACAAAAGGAGGCCACATATTTGATGGAAATGTAAATTATCAACCTACAGAGGCTGAATTCAAAGACACCCTAAAAATCACAGTGAAAAAATTAT
>JAUZNJ010030334.1:0-14835 GCA_034780135.1 Jordanella pulchra
ATTAAAACCTCTTAATCTTCGCTACAACCTGGTTCCGCCTCTGCCTCACCACCCACCAAACAACCGCTTCATGACAGTCAGGAGATTTGGCAGGCCAATTGAGCACAGTGATGCCATGGTCAGTAAACCATTTACCAGTGGTTTTGGCACTGTGAGCAGCTGCCAGGTCATGCTAAAAAAATGAAATCATCTCAAAGCTTTTCAGCAGATGGAAGAATGAAATGCTCCAAAATCCCCTGATAGCTAGCTGCATTGACCCTGCCCTTGATAATACACAGTGGACACCAGCAGCTGACATGGCACCCCAGACCATCACTGACTGTGGGCACTTGACACTGGACTTCTAGCGTTTTGGCTTTTCCTTCTCCCCAGCCTTCCTCCAGACTCTGGGACCTTGATTTCTAAATGACATGCAAAATTTGCTTTTATCTGAAAAAACTACTTTGGACCACTGAGCACCAGTCCAGTGCTGCTTCTCTGTAGCCCAGGTCAGGCATCTCTGCTGCTGTTTCTAGTTCAAAAGTAGTTTGTGACCCGGGGAATGCAGTACCAGTAGCCCATTTCCTGTGGACGGTGGCTCTGGATGTTTCTACTCCAGACTCAGTCCACTGCTTCCGCAGGTCCCCCAAAGTCTGGAATCGGCCCTTCTCCACAATCTTCCTCGGGGTTTGGTGACCTCGTTGTGCAGCATTTTCTGCCACACTTGTTCCTTCCCACAGACTTCCTACTGAGGTACCTTGATACAGCACTCTGGGAACAGCCTATTTGTTCAGAAATATCTTTGTGTCATACCCTCTTGTTTGAGGGTGTCGATGATGACCTTCAGGACAGCAGTCAGGTCGGCAGTCTTACCCATGATTTGGGTTTTGAGTGATGAACCAGGCTGGGAGTTTTAAAGGCCTTAGGAATCTTTTGCAGGTTTTTAGAGTTAATTCGTTCACTCAGATGATTAGGTTCAGGGCTTGTTTAGAGACCCTTTTCATGATATGCTAATTTTGTGAGATAGGAATTTTAGGTTTGCATGGGTTTTGACCTGAATGCCAAAATCATCTGTAATAAGACAATAAAAGACCAGAAATATTTCAGTTGGTGTGCAATACATATATGAATGTTCAATTTTTTCGTTACATTATGAAAAATAATGAACTTTATCACAATATGCTAATATTTTGAGAAGAACTTGTACATTTAACTGCAGATAAAGGTTATTTTTTAAATAAATTTCCCTTGCTGAAATAAAGTGTGGTAGTTATGTTCTGAGGCTGGGAACATGTGCTCCTCCATCACACTGGAATCGCCTCTTGGACTTCCAAGTTGCACCTGCGTTGCACCTGGGATACGCACCAAACAGGTGGAACAAGATGCTCTGCTCAGATCAAAATCAAACTTTTTGGTAACAATGCAAAAAGTTTTTTTTTTTTGGTGTAAAAGCAACACAGCTCATCACTCTGAAAGGAATTACAAGGAAGAATAGGCAAAAATGTCAGTCTTGGGAAGTGCAAAACTTTTTTTTTTGTACACAGCTTCAATTTGGACCTGCCTCTGCCTTTTTAATGCAGTTTGTTTCTAAATGTTGTCTTCAGTTCATCGACTGACAACTTTTTCTTACTTTGTTTCACTAGTTTTAAATTATCTTGTGTATCATCAGCTTAAGGAACACTTAGTTCATCATATCATCAATTTCGTTGACATATTCTATTCTTCAATATGCTTCTTAAGCCGTTGTATTTTTTTTAAGTTGTATTGAAAATATTTCAACAATTATTTTGAACTACTGCTACTTTTAGTATAACTTCAGCTTTTTAAGTGGTTTAAGCTGTCTTTGTGTAAGCCTCTCTCCCTGCCCTTCATCTGCTTCTCATGCTCTGACTTACATGTAAGGTTGCTGGCTTCAAATTGTTTAACTTCTTAACCTTAAACTTTAACAACTGACATTTTTGTATCGTTCTCCAACAGTTAAGCCGATTCTTCACATTTCCACACACAATTTCACATTTAACTTCTTATTCAGAAGAATATATTTTTTTTAATTTTAGTTCCTATCCTTAATTGCTCCTTTGTTTCTTCAACCTTATGTGTTCATCACTCTACCGGTCAGACTGAGTTGCTGGCTGTTTTCATCTGACTCTTTATAATCAGTCCCTGCTGTCTCACGTTAGCAATTCCACATTGCTTCTCTGCTAATTTATAACGTTTCAACAAGTGTTTTCCTGTTGAATTGACTTCTTTTCAGCTTTTGGCTAAACTGTACATTTCAGACTATATTATCAACTTTGGCTCATTCTGCTCTTGTTCTGAACAGACATGAAGCTTTTCTGTTTGGAGCCAATACATCACATGTCCGCCATGTTTCTCCTTTTAGCTTCAGCTTGCTTCTGCAATTTTTCATTAAAGAAATTTTGCTTTTTTGTTTTCTTCTAGTTCATACTATTTAGGAGGTTCTGCTTTCAACTTCTACTTGTTTCAGCTTGCAGTTTAGCGTACAGCATCCACACTGCATTTTCGCAGGAAATGCAGCATTTTCTAATTTCTTTTGAGATGACTACAAATACCATTTCAGTCAAGTAGGGAAAAAAAACGTCTGTAAACCTCTGCTATCAGTCTTAAATCTGCTGCAAGTAATGTGAGCCAGCACATCAAAAAACTTGAAGACCTGTGCTTTAGCCTCTAGCTTTGAGCTGGATACTAAATCATTGATGCAGTGGCTAAGAGTAATCAGTGTTCAGTAAGGTCTTTTTCTTTTGTAAACAGATTGTTCTGAATGTTTTACGTGTTTCTCTGCTTTAGCATCCCAGATTTTAATAATTGCAGTTCAGCAAAGCTTGTTACTCATCCATCGGTTTAGGTTGGTTGTGCTAAAGCAGGGATAAAACTAAAACATATAGAGCAGTCTGCCAAGAGGACCAGGGTTGAAAAACATTGCTTTAATCACAGGTTGTCAAACTCCAGACCTCTTCAGCATACAACCAAGTTCTGCTAATAAAAGAAATATTTCTGTCAGGTGTAATTAAGCAGAGACGTGTCTACAAGTTGCAGACACTAGCCCATGAGGACTGGAGATTGCTTAAAGCTTTTTAAATGTTTTCATTGGCAATCAAAGTACAAATTAAGATTCATCCATATTCTTGTATGTTCATGTGATGACCTACAAGTACTAGTAAACTGTGCTGATTTATGTTTGAGCCTGATGCTAGCAAGTATACAGTATACTAATAGCTAAGTATACAGGCGCAAGCACCAAGGCCCAAAGCGTTCAAGCACTTTGAACTTTGCTCGAATCACCTGTGGACAGCACCAGCCGTAAATCAAGGGGATTTGAAGATGCCAGGTAGCCTCCAGAAAGTTAGATCCAAGATAAATGCTGAACAGCGGTTTACAACTCGAGTCCTGGAGAGTTACTCTAATGCAGCTTATAAAGACGTCCCTGACCCAGCACACCTGCATCAGACGAATGTTAACCAGCCTTCCAAAAACCTCATGACCTGCAGTGGTGGTTATTCAGCCATTTGGTCTCTCAAAATGAGGTTTAATAGTCTTGTAGGCCTGTTCTAGAGCTAAATTGTGAGTGGGGACTTTTTAGCAGAGTGGCCTCAGTCCTCCCTTTTGGTCAAACTATACTCTAAAACAGGGTTCTTCAGTCCTCAAGGCTGATGTGTTGTATCTTTTAAATGTGTCTTCTGCAGCTGCATCAAATAGCTGAATTACCTCCTTACCAAGTTGTTCATAGGCATAATTAAAAAGTGCAGGACAAGGATCGAACCTCAATAAAGATCTACATGACACTTATGGGGCAACCAAAATTACTTTGGAATCATAAAACTTGTATGACATGATATTAAATCTATTATCAATGTCCTTTTTTCTGTTTTCTGACCATGTTCTTTCCACCATCTATCTTCTCTTAAATAAGAAGAAAAGCACACAACTGAAAATTGGGGATTTTAAAGACAAGCTCCTGCCTTCTGAGAAACTAGCTTGAAGCTATCTGCTAAAGTCATTGACTAGAGGGCTGGAGTCATTGATAGGGCCGTTGTGAAATGACTTATCTTAAGTTGTGCATGCCAAAAAACAGCTGTGTTTTTAATAATCATTCCTTGTTTTGCTTGTGGGGATTGATTCATGTATCTAGTTTCCTTTTTGTAAAGTTGTTTGCTTAAAAAAGGATGTTAATAAAACGTTTATTGTTTTTAACGATTATATAATTATTGGAAAAAGTACTGTTTTAAAAGTAAAGATGATTTTTAGACCTAGATTAAAAAACTGTTTTGATCAATACTGATTAAACTGAAATCAAGTCACGATCACTGGATCGGATAATTTCCAGCATGAAAATGAGTCTAAGTTGTTCAAATGAATGGGCCACCAGAGAAGGTAAAAATCAAATAAAAAGGTGTGGTTTTATGTCAGGTCTGCTCTACATACCACATTTTGAGGATTGATGAGAAAAATGGTACCAGGAGGCGCTAAATCATCCGTATAATACATTAGTCTTTGATATGGTTTTTTTTTTTTTTTTTTTACCTGAAGTCACAACTAGTAAATGTCACGTGGACTTTATTTGTTTAGCTTAGAGTAATTATTCATGCTGAAGGATCATAAATGTCTGCAGGTTAACAAAGCTGTACTGAAACATTAAATGGTTCTTCTGCAAAAATATATATACCTAAATACACACACACCCACACACACACACACATATATATATATAAATTACCATATGTGAATGAGGAGGTGGATAGTTAATCTGTCTTGACATAACCTTATTTACATCATTTGCCCTCCAATTTGACTCATTCTATGGGCCATAATGCTTAAGTAAATTAGTTTATTTGCTAGAAATGTAAGCCTTAAATCATTAAGGTGTTCAATCAAAAGTGTAGCTCTGCAAGTTTGCTTAGAGTCTGGGTGATCTCCCCTGTGAGCACTGGTTTCCTCCCACAAACCAGACATGTCAGACTGAACACTGTACACTGAATGTGTTTAGTGTCTGTATATATAGATGCATATAATATTCAGGGAGTTCCCAGAGTGTTGGCCTCTGTTCATTTTAAATAGACTGAGGAAGAAAAGAACTTTAACTATGTATAGAAATACATTTTATTACCAAGCAGTATATAATAATCTTGGTTAAACATTACTTTATCCTTTTACTCCTATTTTTAAACACTTTTAATCAAAGTTAAAATTGCAGGGAACTAAGAGTCCTGCAGTTACTGCAGTTTTATTCAAATGTCATTGTGAAGCACTCTTGTATGTGGAGAACTGATTCCATTGTGTAATTTTTGGAAGAACTGGACCCGTTTACCCTGACAAGACTACAGTTCTATGGTGTGAAGACACATCTGTATTCTCACTTATTGTTTCCAAATGGCAAGGAACCAGCCCTTTGTTCATAGAAAGGATGTGATAAAAAAGACAGTAATGTGGATAACACTGATGTACACATAAGGATGAAATGTGTGCAAAGCTGAACTATGTAATTTATTTATGTATCTAGACATCTGATCAGGCCCCTTGTCTAAACAGAAACATCTGTTATTTTTAATAAAACACATTTTCTAAGTAATTTCTCAATAGCTTCAGGTATTTTATAATTAGAGTTTCTATAATTCACAGAGATACACAGGTTACAAATATACAGATGGGCAGTAGTAAGTTACACCTTTACCATGTGCTTCTTATCTATAAACAAACTTCTGGCATCAGTTTGACAGACCCCCATACAAACCTTTATTTTAAGTATAGCCCACAATTTTTCAATAAGTGGAATGTCAGGTTTTTGGGAGGTCATTCATAACCAGTTTATGGAATTACTTGTCTTTTGTTAATGACATTCTGTGTTAAAATAACACCTGTTATCAGATGGTTGTTACCATCTTCTATTTACCTGAAAGTAAATAGAAGATGGAACATAAACCAAAGAATCTGCTGTCATTGTATGGAGAGAACTGACTTTTTTAATTGATTACGGCATTTCAAACCATAAAAAAAAAACCCTGTTCCAATTACACTTCCAAGCTCCATTAAATTTGTAGCCAAAGCATTGCCTTCAGGGGAGATGTTTGCGGTCAGACGATAAAAAAAAGAAAGAAATATGCTTATAGAGGTTTAATCAGGTAATAATAAACATGTATAAGCTTCCAGGTATAGGTGTGGTCGAATCTTTGTGTTTCTGTGTTTATTTGTGAACTGTATCTTTCTGTTTGAACGACGATGTAGCTCTTGCAACCTGCATACTAATTTTAGCGCCACATTGATCTGTTTACCTTGCATACATGATCTGTGAATCCCTGTGTTTTTTGTAAACTGTTCACTGTGGCTCTGCCACAGTGCCACCAATGGCCCCGGCCTAGACACATTTCTTCTAAGTAGGTTTTGTCAAAGATGCAGCCTTTGTCTCCATACAAATAGGGCATCGATCTTCATATACGACAGCTATATAAAGTTTATCATTGATATATATTAGAGTTTGTATTTTGTATTCTCTGCTTGTTTTTGGTTTGTGTAAAATCAATTTTACAGTCACATCTGTGCAACTATTTCCTGTTCTCAAATATTATATACTTTGTATAACTCATACAGTAAATGACCCATGATTAAGTGAATATAAATTACTTAAAACTGATGTGAATTCAGAAAGTTTCAGTCATAAACAAAAATGCTACTGTTCTTTTATTAGTAATTTTATTTTATTTAGGACACCTTAGCTGGAGCCCCTGCTCCTGGAAAAAAGAGAAACACCTTTCCTGCTGATATATTAAGTCTGAGCTAAGGTAAGTGCCTTGTGCCTTTAAGCATTGAGAGGTTTTTATACATTTATATACAGCGTCTATACATACAACATTCACACCAACATGGGTGCCTGGGATGCACCCTCCAATTTTCATGACGGTTAAAGAGAGGAAGAACAAGTAAAAAAAGAGAGAAATACATGAGCCCATTAACAAGTGAATTCAAAAGCACTTGGTTCTTGTGGAAAGTTAAAAAAAAGATCATGCATATAATCTTTGGACATGGCTTCTGTTCAAAACATATTATTTATTCTAAATTCTTTAAGCCATTTTCCCCTTCGAAGCACTAGGGAGAGAAACAGAAGATAGAATATGATGAAGAAAATTTTGAAAACTTAAACAACTTTGCTTAAAGCAAAAGAAATCACAATGTGGAACAACACAATTTTTGCTTTGATCTCTATTTAAAGAAAATACAATACAAATAGAAACTTGAGTTCTGTGCAGTTTGTTGATGTTACATTCCTAAAGCCATTTCTATTACACAGGACGAATCTACTACACACCAGAAAATCAGTTGTTAAAGGAAGTTTAAAACACAGGTTACTCTTGCTGCCTGCTCTGCAGGCTAGCTGTAGTATCATGAATAAAAGTTGAAAAAGTTTACCAATGTGGGATTTGTGACATTGCTCCATTGAGTGAGGCGTCTTTTTGGTTTGGCTTCATTTCCATGTTGATCCACTGACTTAATTAACATATTATATGTTATGCAAATGAATGTGTTAAAGCATGTATGCAAAAACATAAAATCAAGAAACGCATCGCTTAACTGGTACCATGAATGATATGTTGTGTGTGAGTGCCACCATAATGTGTTAGTGTTTACTATAAGCTGTGTGTATGACCGCTGCACAAACCTTAAAGCTAAATAGCGAGAGTGTAACGTGGTGTTTCTGGTCCATATTGGCTAGAGCATTGAAAGAAGAGTGGAAATTAATATCATCATTATTTGTTCAGTGGCAGAGTTGGACATCAGAAATGGTGGGAATCAGTGTTGTGGGGTTATGATCTAACACACACTTACAAAACGTTCATGCTCTCATCTATAAACACATTCTTTCTTGCGGACGAGGTGCGCTCTACTTCTTCCTGTAGTTTCCGAGCTGGACGGCAGAGCGCTCATTGACGCAGCGAAAGGTGACTGGCTGAACTTCCCAATAAGGTACAGGGTTGCTGAACAGGCTAATCCCGGAGTACATGGCCTTCTTGGTGTTGAAGCCAGGAGGGCAGAAGTCCTCTGTTCCCACAGCAGCAATCTTGTTGGCATGAAGATAGACCACCTGGAGACGGGATTTAAATAATGACAACATGTGGTTTGTAAATGAGACGGGTGCAGCTATTATTTAGGTTTCTGATGTAAAAAATAAAAAATGATGACATGTCTCAAGACGAGGTAAGGCAAACATTCCTAATCCTCCACCTATACTAATCATACATTCCTGGAGCTCTACAAAATCCTTAATGGACCCGAAGACGAGCCGTATACGCATAGGTATTCGTCAGTTAACTATTCAGCCCATGTGGTTCTTAAATTATTCAATTTTTGTGTGGACTAGGTGAGAGGATAGAGATTGCAAGAGCTCTCAATCTCCATATATATAGACAAACATTAAGGTGCTACCAAGCCAACTGTGGGATTAAAATGTCCACTAGTAAGGGGGAATGCACACTGCAGTTCATCAGTCACGGAAGAAAAGAGAAATCACTTGATTCTAATTTTTGGTAGTTTTCTGTTATCATGGGAACAACAGCAGGCTACTGCTACTGTTGAAATTAAACCACGCTTGTATAAGAATGAGAATGCACAAGTTTAACTTCCAGGCTCCACAAGAAAACACAAGTCGAGGATAAGATTTGCCGTAAATGAGTCTAAGATTTAAATAACTGGAAACCTTAACTTAATAGATCTTTGGCCTCGACCAAATAAAATACTGCTGGAAAAGAGTTGTTATAGACATTAATGCTGTCATGGTTTGGGCATCCTCTTTCGAACCAGCCAACTATCTATTAAAAACTTTATTACCAATTCTGATGGATATCAGATATTGCCTTTTAGTGTTTTTCTGTTATTTTAATGCTTTCTAAAAGATAAAAAAGTAAAAAATAAATATTCGTGTTTCTTTTTAAATAACAGATTATTTAATTAAGGTTCTATTTTTTTATGATAGAACATAAGTCCCCATTGGTCTATTCACATATTTCATTATGGGACTAATTTGTCTGATGAAACCTTATTTAGGCATTTATAAACACCTATAATTCCCAAACCACTGTGTACCTGGATGTATTTATGGTCAGGCAGGCCAGGGGGAACGCTGGTCAGAGCATTATTGTCAAGGTGCAGCTCTCTCAGATGTGGTACGTTAGCTAGACTGCCGTTTTCCACAGAGCTGATCTCATTGTAGCTCAGACCGAGTCTGCAAGAAAAATAAGCACAGGGGTGAGTCATGTCTGAAGTACACAAGACAAAGGAATACATTCTCCAAAATTGGTTAAATAAAGCAAAATTGGAAAAATTTGGAGCTTCCTACTGAAAAATTGAAGTTAGCCAATAAAGGCAGAAAAGGCTGTTGTAGGGAAATGTGTATATAGCTTATAAAAACAAGGACAATTCCTGCTAAAATCTTTTTTTGTCAGACAGATGCTGCTTTAAATAATCTCTCTCTTTTTAGCAACACCCGAGTGATGCAAGAAAGTGTATAAGCAAGCAAAACTTTATGGATTAATGCTTCCAGAAAGTGCTACTGAGGCATTAATACAATGATCTGCTACATCTGGCTAGTTCACAGCAAGTCTGCAAAGAAAGCTGTAAAAAGAAGCATAACTCTTATTACTTGGCCAGATTCTTCAGGCCTTTCAGGCTGCTGGATGTCACCTTGGTGATCTTGTTTCCATCCAAGTGAAGCTCAGACAGAGAGCTAGGCAGACCTGCCAACCCACAGAAGAAAGGATTACCATCAAGACAGGGTTGTGGACTTCAAGCATAATAATGTAACTGTTAAATCTGATCACTTGTTATGGACTGTTCACAACGCAAACAGTGACATTCCCACCAAAAGAACTTCTCATGTTTGCGGTTTTCATCAGAAGAAATAAACTAAATACATGGACATTTTTTATGTTATTTCAACTACAATAAATATATCGACTGTGTGTGTGCCTCTGGATGTTTCATGTTTTTCCTGGAAGTAATTTTACGAAATAGTTAATTGAAGCCGCACATATTTGTGTTTCTCAGAAATGTTGTTTTAATTCATCACAGCTGGATTAGACTTAAATCATTGGAGCAAAAATGAAATGCGTTTGAAATACAAGGTACATTAATGTACTACAGGCCTAAGCCGATTGGTCTGGACCTTTACTTTAGACACTTGTTCAGTTTGAAAATTGTGTTTAAAACCTTCATTTTCTCTATTCATAGTGACCATAGGTCCTGAACCCAGCCAAAGATGTAATCAGCTTGAAAACAACATAAATCAACTAGTTCTTTTGACTGCTTAACTTTCTTGAGCTGACCTTATTTAAATGTATTATTCAAAAGAAAGCTGTATAACAAGATGCAATATATAGCCTATTAAAAAAGACCTTTCAGTACTATTATCAGAATTGCTGTTATAGTATTTACATTATCCCTAACCCATATATATTTCCCAGATGTTGATATTTATTGTCAAGCAAAACATTTAAATAAAACAGACTGTAACTTGTTATCAGTATCTAAAACATGGCTTAGCAAATATTGTCCTGTTTGTTGCTTATTTAACAGCTTACCTAAGTTTCTCTCTGAATAAAAAATATATAACTAAGATCTGACCACAAGAGATGATCTAATGATACTAATGTCATTTGCAACAATCATCAATCCAGTCATCCATTTCAATTGGATAAAAGATGTTTCCATTGACTGAAACTTAAAGCATTTGCCTCTGGGACTTTCGTGTCATTAAATGAAGCAAGCAGAGGGTCAGTACCTTTGGGAATCTCTGTGATGTTAGTATCTGCAATTCGAATGTAAGAGACCCTTTTCAGATCAGAGAAAGCCCCAGCCTCGACTCCTGCGCTCTTCAAAGGGTTGGAGCCAAGCTCTGAAAAATCAGAATTGATGTATTAACAAGGTATGTTGTGCTTTTGTCAAGTCTTTCTTTGATTGAGAAACACTTTATTCTTCCAATAAAGCTAAATGTTTTTAGCAGTTAGTTGACTGTTTTCAGCAGTACAGAAAGCTATAACATGCCACAAGCACACAGCTTTAAATTGTACAATTTCAATATTATTTCAAGTCATACCCATCACAATGACTTGTGACATGCCCTGGAAGGAGGCCTTTTTTATCTTGGTGATTTCGTTCTCGTGGATACGAAGCTCCTGCAGGCTCTTGGGCATATTGGCTGGCATTTCCTTTAGCATGTTCTTGGACAGGTAGAGGCGCTGCAGCTTGGTCAGAGGGCTGAAAGCTTTAGGGTGGATAGTGGTGATCTTGTTGTTCACAAGGAACAGAGCCTATATGTAGAAATGGCAGTGAAATCAATGAGTAGAAAATCACAATAACCACAAAAATATGCTTAATATTAAGTGGATTAAAACAAACAAAAAGGTTTGTTTGAGTAAATTAAAATGATTTTTAAATATTAAAATTATAGAAACTGTATTAATTGGTGTTTTTTTAGGTTCTTTACAAGTTTGTTAGTTATACAGCATTTCTCTGATACATGTCAGAAGATGTAGTGTTAGGTATATTTGTGTTTCTGGTTAAATGAGCAGACATTTTAAAATTTATTGTAAGTACTTTTGTTTGTTAGAGAACTGCTTTCAAATAATATGAGAGGGACAGGAGTTGTCATTGTAATATTATAGATGTATAAGGTTTTTGATTGGCTTAAACCATTAGTGTAAAGTAATGCTATAGCAGCAGCACAGTTGGCCACTACATAGGCCACTTATAGAATAAGGCGTTTAAAGTGGCCATCGGACATAGTTTCTAGAAGTTCTGGTATTATCTATTCATGTATGTTGGACTTATTTTTTCATAGTATCTATTATAAATCACCATCTAGAAATTTCCTTTGTCACTAATTAAGTATGATGATTAGCCCTAATCCAGTTTAAATGAGACAAAGGATGGCCAGCCAAAACCACGATGAGTTACCATAAGTTTGTGCATTGCTGAAACATAGTTTTGTAACTACTTCAAAGAGTTCTCATGAGATCAAAATATGCAGATAAAAAGTATGCAGGGTATTCTGTAATCATAGACGGCACATATTTCATTGTGAGGTCTTTCATGTTAGAATACCCAAAACTTTAGTATTATACAGAAGTGAGGTTAATGAATGATTTGATAGCTTCAAGGTGAAAAAGATTGATATTCTTGTCAGATATATATTGTTTATCACACTATGTATGCCAAGTTTATTTCAATGCATATTTTTCACAGGTTGCCATTGATTGTTAGAACTGTTTGATAAAATTAGCTATGACTTTTTTTCATGTTGCTGAAATGCGTCTCTAAATGGCAATGTCTCATTGAATAATTGGAGACACCTAATGACACCTACAGTAGAGTTTCCAATCAGACAAACTCATATAAAAATAGTCCCCCGTCCCCTCCTACTTCTTCACCAGCTTCAAAGACTGTTGTGCAGTTTGAAAAAAAGCGAGATGAGGATATAGCGTAGCTAAAAGTAAAAGTACAGTCATTGCAATGATTTGGATTCATTTAAAAGTACATTTCTTTCTTATTGCTTCTTTAAACCAATGCAAAAAATGTAGCTGGATTGTTTCTGTTCCCACCAACCCTAATTTGCACAACAGTAGTTATGTAAGAACTTGTACCATGAGACATGCAAACTACTTAGAAACAAGATCTTAGAAATGCATGTGAATTTCAATTACGTGTAATCCTTTAAGGTGCTTGAAGTCGTTCTCCTTGATCTCAGTGATCTTGTTATTCTGCAGGTCCACCAAGGAGGCATCATCTGGAATGTCCGCAGGTACTTCCCTTAGACCTGATGGTGGATTTCAAAACAGAAACAGATAAAGGGGATGTCTTGTTTAGGATTTTGTATATCTTTGAACTCAAATGTATTGAGCGTCTCTTTATACGTAATTAAATTGGTTCAAACACACAAATTGCAGATTAGGAGTTTATTTAAACTAATTTTATTTGTAAGTGGATTTATGTGTTCTCAAGTGCATGAGAATCAAGCACCCACCCTAACATGTCGACTACTGCTTCAACTGTTTGAGACCCACCCTAACGTGTCGGCCTTTTACCAAGCAGCATTAAGGTTTAAGGCATGACATAGCTGTGATGAAAGCAAGGAAGATACAAACATGGCTTTTTAATCACAAGTTGCACTTCTATCGCTTTCTTTGCATCTTTGCCCAATCAGCCTGGAAAGTTGAATGTTGCTGAATATGCTTGGTATTCCTCAAGGCTCTATTCTTGTGTTGCCATTATTCTCTATGATAAAAGGAGGATTTAGATACTAAATACACATAAAAGGTGCAAAAGTTGAAACCATACCGAGCATGCTAGAGATCTAGGTAGAGTCATGATCTATCACAAAGTCAACTGACTGACCACCAACCCAAAGAGTTTCCATTCTGAAGAACATTCTTCATGTCTTGAAGATTATATTGTTGTAATGGTGTCTTTAAAGGTGCCTGAAAAAACCTGCTTATCCAAAAAGACTAACATTAGTAAAATAAATCATTGACATATTGGTTCTCTTTTTGTAAAGAAAGAGATTTCAATGTGTTGTAATTTGTCTATAAATCAGTAAATGTTCATAAGATTAGTTACATAACGGCTTTGTTTGTCATGTATCTAACATTTAGACTACTTGGATTTAAAGATTGGAACCCAACTACAGTAGGGGAGGAACCAGTTTTGTTTCAGTGCTTTCAGTCATCTTTGGTAGCAACTCCCCCCCAAAAAAAGAGTTGTTTCCGAATTATTTTTTCTCTATTTTTTCTTTAAATTACCCTGTGTTTGAATAGTTCTATTCAATCATCTGCCTTGACTAAACTTTCAAGAGTTGGTTGACAGCTTTCAATTGCTGTTTATTCTCTCATGAATAATGAGTTGTGGGAATGTTTTTTTAGCCTTTTAAGTTTTCATAACAGTGGCTTTCCACAGTGGCTAAATAACTATTTTTTGTGCTTGGAGGCACATATGGTAGAAATTGACCATAAAACAAATTTCCTTCGGCGTAAATAAGCAACTACATACCTGTAAAGCAAAATCACACAAAGCTGTTATCCTTGGCATTCGGTGACAGAAAATCACATCTGTTTTTAAAGTCCCTAAGTCTGGTGGAAGGAACTGTTTTTGAAAACTTGACAAAGAAAGGAGATGTGTCTCAGTGCGCTCAAAACATATTTTTAAAGTAGGACGTTTATTTTTCCAAAGAAGTGTCAAATAATAAACTGTTTAACAATGAACACCTCACTGTATTTCTGGTCTACCTTACATTTGGCCTAAAAACATGTGATGACTACAGACAGACATGGCTTCCAAACAATTTTTTTTTCCCCTTTTTTCCAGCTTTTCCAGCTTATGGCGAATGATTCAGAACTCATCACAGCTGTTTGTGGTCGGTGCTATCATTACAGTACTGTTTCATATTTTTCCTCTGTGTTTGCAAGCCTTTGTTTTCTCAGAAAAACACACCCCATCATCATCATCATTCTGTCTACATTCACTTCACTTTGAAAACGCACCAAAATATATAGAACTACCTGTAAATCTTTCTTTATTCATTATTTTAAAATAATTATTCCAAAAGCATTGTATTTTGAAAACTTGTTACAGAGATCATGAATGTGTTAAGTACATCAACTTTTTGAGGTTTATTATTGGATAATATAGGCTACCAAAATCAAAGCGCTCAAACAGAAACACTTAATTTTGAATTCTTTCTTGTCAACCTCACACATAGTATCAATAACAAAACATCACGCCCTTGTCATGATCCGTCTGTCTTTGTGTTGAGTTTCTGTTCTCTGTGCTCCCTGTGTCCCCTGATTGCTCCCAGGTGTG
>JAUZNJ010030335.1:0-14834 GCA_034780135.1 Jordanella pulchra
ATGGGCTCATGAGAAGTCAACAGCTGTAGTCAATCAGAATCACTTACAAGAAGTGAAGAGGCCATGACATGAAGCTACATAACCAAAACTGACCTTTTATGTTGCTGTATGTATAATTTTGACCCAGCAGATTTGGTCATTTTCCAGCCACTGCTATGTCTTCTTGATATCAGCGACTTCCTTTATCTGACGGTGGTAAGCACTATTTAGGGGCTTGTCCCTCCATGTTGTCTGCTCCTCTCACCTTCCCTCTCATCAGGTTTCTGTTGTCTGAGGTATTCATTTAACAGTTCATTTTTATGTATGTATGGAGAAGAATCTTTTTTTAAAAAACTAGTAGTAGTTTTTAGCCTGTTTGATGCTTTGGAAATGAAAAGGTGTACAAATGTCTCTAGAAGACGAGCCTTGTTCACGTTCTGGCTTCTAGCACCCCCCACCCCCCATCACTTTGTTTTGCACCCCGTTCTGATGCACACCCCACCCCTCCCAGACTCATGGATGCAGTCTTGTGTAACTCTCCAACCTAAACCAGTTGGATCCAGTTCACGAGTTGTTGCCAAGAGACTGTCTGGGTGTGCATGTATGTGTGTGTCGGGGGGTTGGTTTCTTTTTGGTTTTTGTGCTTGGTGTGTGTGTGAACACACGTGTCTGAAGGGCTGGGGTTTTCTTTTGAAGGCAGATAACCGGAATGTTCCTGTTCTTGCAGCCTGCGTTACATAAGACTAAAGAATGAGGAGAAGGAGCAGACGTCCATGACAACCATAGATCTGATGTTTTTATTGACAAAGCAGAACAGACGTTGTTCTGTTTCTGGTGTTGTTTTTGTTGAAATCTGCTCTGTTATCCGGTGTGACGTGTCTGCCCTCAGACATTAGAGCCCCACAGCTTAACTTAACTGGCACAAGCTTCTACTAGAACATCTCTGTTATTTTTCTACAGAGTTGTGAAATTTGGTTAAAAATTTCCTTGACATTTGTTTGAGTACCACAAAGTAAATGTTAGTTTGTTTGAAAGTTGATGAATCACTCATGTAGTAAATATCTGACACGCTTCTGATTAGCTGGGATATGGGCGATATCAGGGGGCAGGGCTGGCTGCTGGACTTCATAACTACTGGTCATTTATCACAGCCAGCCAAAGCAACTCGGAGAGCTCTGTCACTTCTCGTTTCTCTCCTCATCTTGCCGGTCTGGTTGTCTCTCTTCTCTGACTCAGCTCTCTGCGTCTGTAGGTGGCTGTGTGAGGTCAGCACCTGACAGCAGAGTCCGCCTCTCCATCGCCACTCATCCGCGGTCATGGCGAGCGCCTTGATCGGCCGTCAGCTTGCTCTCTGCTTGCAGAAGAACTTATGGCTCAGCCCTGCAGGTAAATCTAAAACAATTATTCATCACACTTTTTCATTATGATCTGTGCATTTTGTTGTTTTCTTTTATTTGCATATGAATTCAAAAGCTTACACTAAAAAAGAAAACCCATATTAAAGCATCATTGAAACATATTAACAAAATAAATAAATCTACAGAAATATGTAATATATGAATTTATGCCGGGCTGTACGGTGGCGCAGCTGGTAGAGCTGTTGCCTTGCAGCAAGAAGGTTCTTGGTTCAATTCCCGGCAATTTTAAACGATGGAGAGGAGACAGGATGAAACTCTGCAGACATTTTCATCTTGTGCTGAAATGAATATTCAAAAATGGGTTTTATATCAATATGTTGGTTTAATTGTTTATCTGATTAGTTGTAATAATTCAATTCATTTAATTCCTAATGAAATTATGCGTTTATTTCATATGAAGTTTGAAAAGAAGCAAATTTAAATAAAATGTTATTTTCATTTTGTATTGAAATTAAGCTGTTTATTGCAATTTTATTTATTTGAAAGGTATAATCATCTAGACAGAGGAAACGCAACAATATATGTTGATGGTGCCTCAGTTTATGCCACAAACCTTCACAATAAAAGCCTTTTCTATGTTTAAAGCACTTTAAACTTTAAAAAGACAACAGCGTAGCTTTCAGCAACTTCTCTGGTCGTAAAAAACTTGACCGTCTGAATCCTGGCTGAGTTGTAGTATGTATTTATGACTGGGCGGGTTAGAGACTGATTATTCTAGCTTCAGTTTCATTTTATTTATAAAGCACTAATCTGTTAAATACAAAATAAATACCTTTAAACTCCCACACTGGAGAAATTTAGGTGTGGTAATGACAAAAACAAGTTGACAGCAGAAAGCTTACAAATACACAAAGGACTGAATGCTAAAAGAACAGAAGAGCTTTTCATTGGTTCTAATGTTTAGTAAAGAGAAAAACACATCAGAGAGAGTAGAATATATTGTGCGGTTGCTAATATTAACACAATCTAATAGCAAATATTCAGGATAGAAAAGAACAAAAACAACAAATATGACAACTCTTCATTCTACAATATTCCCTGAGTTAAAATCATAAATTATTCATTTTCACGCAATAACCATACAAACCTTTAAATATGAATATCCAAAACAGGCTGACATCGTCATGGCTGCAGACATTTTATCAGCTTGTAAAACCACTGATCCCACCACCTTCACTGACAGTCCTGGGTGTTTGGTGAGGATCTCTGGTTCTGCTTTAAGGTGGTTTAGATGCTACCTCTCAAACACCAGCCTCTGTCAGTGAGCCGATTGATTTTAATGCATTTGGTGATAGCACTTCCATGCAGATGACATTCAGCTGTTTTGCTCTTTAAATAAAATAGTCTCCAGTCTGAATTACTTGGGAGCCTTAAAGTAACTGGTTACAAAGTCATTCGCTTCAATTGAAATCTGAAAAAGCAAAGTGTTTTTAATGACTCTTATTATTTTATTTTTATATAGCCTTTATGTTTTTTTATTTTTCATTTTTTTATCACTTAGGAGGTAACATAAACTAAGAAAGTTGGTGTGAAAACAAACACGTCTGATGGAGGTTCATGCTTGTATTTCCTCTCATCTGGACATGTTTTATTGTATTTATATTTTATTCCCTTTAGCTGGTCTAAACTTTGGGCATCAACTATTAAGTGTAACAAAAAAAGAGATCATGACTCCAGTTTTATTGTCCTTGCAGTGTTTACCTTTTGACTTTAGAACTCCTTTTCAAATTTTGACTTTAAACTTTAGAGTCCAATCGGGTCAAGCTTCCTCTGAATTGTTAAAGGCAAATAGTCCACCTTGAACCATCAGGTCTTTGATTGACTTGTCTAGAGTTTTTCACATTCAAACCCATTCTTTCCTTAACCTGTTTTACATTATTTTTATATTTGGTTTAAACTGTCTGTATCCAGTCATTTTTTTTAAGTAGATTTCCTTCTCTTTTATTATTCTCCTTATTTTCTCTTTTCTGAAGCACTTTTTAATTCTATCCGTGAAAGTAGCGACTTAAATTATATATTCTTACCTCTACTTGTCTTGTAGCAATATTTCCTGTAAGTTTTAACGTTGACCAGTTTCCATATCAGAATAAGGTCGTGTTGATTGTGTTAACATCTTCCTAGTGACTCTTCTTTGTCCCCACTTCATGACGGCCTGTTCCATCTCTGTGGTTTAGTGGGAGGAGTGGTTATGTAGCAGGCCAAAACCTCTGGGTTCAGCACCAGCTTCCTTTGCTAACGGTTGATGTGCCCCTGTGCAAGGCATTTAACCTCGACTTGCCTTTTGATCTGTCTGTTTGAAAATGGCTGCCTGAGGGCTCACTTAGTAGGACTGTATTGATTTCCACTGTTTTAGATCTAGCACTGCACTTCAGGTTTGGATATCTGAGACATGTCATATCTGGGTCAATGTTTGACTTAACCTCAGGATGTGTCAGGGGTCCTCCTCCTACTCTTCCTGCATCAACTAGTTTGCCGGCTGTGCTAAGGTCCAGCATGATGAACCATAATAATACCTAGCCAAATTAAACTCTGTGACAACAAAGGTGTGTGGCAGAGATCTCAGCTGGTTTAAACCACTTCAGTTTATGAGAAACTGCCAATCTAGCTGACAGATTAGCAGATAATGAGAGGCAAAGTTTGTCCTGCTTCACTGAGACATGGCTTTGGATATGATCTCCATTTATGGATAGAGCTTTAACTCATTCAACATCAGAGACTGAAGTCTGGCTCCTCACTGATATCAGCCTGAATGAACTAGTTATAGACCTAGAAGAGTAGTGCTGAAGTGTTTCCTTTCTCTTGCTTCCAGGCCGGACACGTTCCTTTAGTTCTGATGCTAGATCTGAATTCCATTCATTTGTTTTTATGAGTTAATAGCCCAAGACGGGTTTTCTGTGGCGGTCCATCTTACAGCAGCTCTGACTGAAGACACTCTGTTGTTTAAAAATCTTCAGAAGAGGATGCTCTCTGTTGTCCATAAACTTTTTTCACTTTATGAATAATTTTCTTTTGTGAAATAATCTCCAGAGGAGTTCCTAGAACAGAGCTGGCCTTCTAGAAAGTACAGTCTGCCCTGTCCCTTCTTATAGACGGCTTCAAAGTTGCGTCTCAGTTCAGTTTGTTGTCCAGCTGAACACCGAGGTATTTATACTCCTCCACTACCTCCACTTCTTCTCCCATGATGTTAACAGGATTTGACTTGTTCCTGTTTCTTCTGAAATCCACAATCATCTCCTTGTTTTCTTGACATTCAGGATCAGATGATTGTTTCCACACCATGAAACACAGCTGTCCACCAGCTCTCTGTACTCAGCATCTTGTTGATCTTTGATTCATCCAATGACTGCAGAGTCATCTGAGTATTTCTGCAGGTAGCAGGACTCTGTTTGGTGCTGGAAGTCAGGGGTGTAGAGAGTAAAGAGGTGTGATGAGAGTACTGTCCCCTGTGGTGCTCCTGTGCTGCTGACTACCTGATCAGACAGTTGACCCTTCAGTCTAACAAACTGTGGTCTGTTTGTCAGGTAGTCTTTGATCCAGGCAATGGTTGATGCCTCCACCTGAGTCTCTGGAGTTTCTCACAAAGTCAGTCAGGCTGAATGGTGTTAAATGTTCTGGAGAAATCAAAGAACATGATCCTCACAGTGCTGTCTGCCCTGTCTAAATGACAGTGGGTTTGTTGAAGCAGGTGAATGACGGCATCTTTAACTCCATGGCAATAAGCAAACTGCAGGGGGTCCTGATAGCTGCTGGTTTGTTTGCTGAGGTGAACCAACAGAAGTCTCTCTAGGACCTTCATGATGAGGGATGTCAGGGCAACAGGTCTACAGTCACTGAGGACTGTTGGCTGAGTCTTCTTTGGTGCTGGAACCAGTTTCTATGGCGTCTTGGTTACTTCTGTGATTAATGTTGTCCTCGTTAGTTTAGTCAGTGTGTTGGTCAGTCTGCAGAAAATGGGAATAGAGTATCTAAAAGTTGTACTGTAGTACAATGCTTTAACATACTTTTACTTAATGGTAAAAAGTGTTTAATTGAAAAGCAAGTAATGCACTGCAAGTAACCGAGAAAAACATCTGATTAAAGAACTAGACAAATAAAAACATAAACCTATATGCAAACTCTGGTACGTTTAAGACAGAAGTGAACTAATCAGAATGAAAATAATCACAAGGGGGGGTGACATCAAATGATTTAGATGTAGAGACATTTTAACAAGCATTCATCAACTTTCTCACTGCCTTTGCTCAGCAATCCACATCCTCCGCCCGCCGACGTACGTCGTGTGGTGCTCTTTACGCAGTCATGTTAATCAATGAGAACTGTTCCACATCCACCGCTACTCCTCCGCACGCCTCCGTCCCCGTACATCCTTTCCATCCTTCACCGACAAAATACGGAGCCAAGCTATTTTTTGGTCCGCTCCGGTCCGTCGGAGTCCGACCAGGTCAAAATCCGCACCAAACAGGAAAAAGAACACAGAGAACATCCGGTTTTTCAAAGTAAATAAGGTAACAACAAATTAAAGCATCATTTTCATATTTTCCCAAAAAAGAAGATTGTTTTATTTAATTATGGGATGCAAACTACTGATCCTTCTGCATACAAGGAGGCAGGTGTATGATACTGATCAAATTATTTATTTTATGCTGAAAGGCCCAAATTTTCTTTAAATCCGCTCACTATACTTGCAGGAGTAAACTCACAACTTGAAGAGCAACTTCTTCTCACAGGTCTGGATGAAGAGAAGCTGAATGTGGACGTAGAGAACAAACGTTTGTAGGATCCTGGATATATTTATTACACAAGACCCAGAACGAAAAGAAAAGGTTTGGACATAAACTGTCTGTGTGCAGGAGGCCAGTGGCGACTTTTAATTAGATCATAAGCCTATTAAATTGAGCGTTAATTATCTCGTATTCTGCTTCTATAAATTAACAAATAATATCGCTCATGCTCTCTTCGAGCTTCAGGGAACTCAGAGCGGAGATGGGCTGGAGGAACCGCGGAGGCTGTAGGTTTTGCTTTGCCCAGGCGGTCTGGGTCGGGGCGGGGCGGAGACGAAGGATGTGGGGTTTCGGTGTAAGAGGCCAAACCAACCCCAGAACAAGCTCCAGCTTAAACTATTTACGGAATATCTGTGAAGGTTCTCAGTCATCCAGGTCAAGCTAGGAAAGTTCAGTTTAGGCAGCTGGACGTGTAGATTTCTAGAAGACGTTTCTCCTCTCATCCAAGAGACTCCATCAGTTCTGACTGATGCAGGAGAAAACAGAGATAAATATACTGTAGGTGAGACCAAAACTTTACAGAATATTTATCTCTGCCTGAATCAAACTGAGGCAAATTAAAAACGGTTATTTATGATCTGAATTGAAGGTTAATTCCTCAGTATCAGTGTCATTTACTGCGCTGCAGGTCAGTTCTTTACTGAGGAGCAGACGTTGGGTTTTGAATTGTGTGTTTTCTGTCGCAGCGGATCTATGTGAAAGGATCACATCAGCTTCACTCTCAGAATGAAATCTAGTTTAATGGAAACTGCTTCAGTAAATTCATGCTCAATCATTTGGCACATCATAACCTTTCCAGCAGGAAACGTCCTGGAGCAGCCTGCCTCTGCATCAGTGCCTGAACCCCTTAGAGCCAAGCCTAGTTTGTAGGTAAATCAGCAGGCAGAGTCAGAGTCCGTCCCTCGGCGGTGTCACATTACTGCAGCAAATGTTTGTAACATTCAGCCTCTCAATGTTTTCAACAGGCTGCAGGTACGTCAGTAAGGCAGCGGCAAAGACGCAGGTGGAGTTTGACTATGATGGACCCTTAATGAAGACGACTGTCCCTGGACCACGGTCACAAGTAACACCACCTACAGCTCTCCCATTTCTCCCTAAAGCCAGAGACAGTATTTCCTTAAACCCGGCTCTCTGTTCTCCTTACATTTTAGGAGCTCACTAAACAACTGGGAGACATTCAGGTAAGCGGGGATCTATCACTGTGTGTGTAGAACAGTTCTAGAAATTAGCTCTAATTTTATCAGAGTTCTTGTTCCCTTCCCTTCATCACAGCAGCCGTCAGATTGAATCTCCAATAAATGAACTCACTGAACCACCTGCAGCTCAGCCTGCTCCACATTTCACTCTTACTGTGCACACGGGGCCTCTGTGGAGGGCCACAGCCTTCCTGGGGCCCCCACAACACTCATCCCAGTAGCAAACATTGAGGTTTCAGCTCTCAGAGAACAACAGCAGAGAAAATGTGCTGTAAAAGATATTGGGAGACGTCTAAGAGTAGAAGCCTCGGCCCTGTGAATAGACACAGAGGACGGAGCTAATGGAGCCTCCAGGGGAGCCACCTCTGACCCGTGAGCAGAAATAGAGCCACTCAGAGAGCCGCCTTTTCTTCTTAACTACTTTACCTTTCAGGATGGGATTCAGCCTGCAGCCTCATGAGGGCCAGAGATCTTCCAGTGTTCCTCGTTAATAACAACTTCAATATTAAAGAACGGATTAGAAGAAAAAACTCTATCGCTCAACAAAGGGAAACGGTCCAGTTCCATCGACACCATTCCCTGTTCAGACTCTCCTCAGGTCAAAAGATCCCAGCATTAACTGCAGCAGGCGTTAGTCATTCGCACAGCCGGTCTCCACTCTGCTTTCATGAGATCCCGCTTCTAGTTCATGTTCTTCTCCATGATGAAAGGTTCGCTCTAACTGCATGGCTGATGTGAAACACACGGTATCTCTGGCTGCTTCTTTCCTCAATAAATCCCCGACAAACCCGTAGCATGACGCTTCCTCTGCCATGTTTCACAGATATGGAGGTTTGAATGGTGGGCAGAATGGCATGAAAATATATCCTGGTAGATTTGGTCTTTTTTTACAGTAAATGTTTAAAATCATGTCTAATTTTGGGATTAATGTTTAGCATTTGATACAGAGGGAGCAGGATTAAAACAAACAAACCTTAGAGCTGTCTTCCTCTATGATTTAACAGAGAAAGTGAATTTTGATCAGTCCAACTCATAGGAAAGCTAAAGCTGCAGGTTTGGTGTACAAGCCTGTGTGACCAATAATCTGACCACTCCTTTAATCCATGTCCTGTGTGGGATCTTCTCTATATGTGGATTTGTCAGCCAGTTCTATACGTTATGCTTTGGATCCAGGAACTGGTTCCTGGACTCTCTTTCTAATATTACCCAGGTACAGGTTGATCGTGGTTGGAGGTTTGAATGAACACATGTTGGTTCATCACAGGAGTTAAATGAAATCAAACCTGAACTAATTCCTAAAACATTAAACACATTAATTAGTAAAGTGTTTGATCGCTGTTGATGAGGCTAATAGTCACGTTTCCATCCAGAATGTTGGTGCTGTCAACTTCTTTTGTAACTATGAGGAGAGCAGAGGAAACTACTTGGTGGACGTGGACGGAAACCGCATGTTGGACATCTACACCCAGATCTCCTCCATTCCCATCGGTTAGTAACAAAAGATTCATTCATATCATATTTCATACATCGAATCAGTAAATAATATATCATATTCTTTTTTTCTAAGTCGATGTGGTATTTAAAAAAATAGCCCTTTGTGTTTTGAAGAGATCATCTTGCTAAAACAGAAAACTCTGGTTATACAGAAATTACCGCATCAGAAATGTTCTGCATGGTCTTAAAGGTAAATGCACTGGCTTATTTGCTCATGTCGCAGACACATTTTTTGATGCGGCTGTTTAGTAGATCAGCTTTGCACGTACTTTCTATAATGCAAGTGTTTCCATACATGCAGACTTTAAGTAGATCAGGGCCTCTGAGACAGAAGGGGGGGGGGGAGCTCTCTCTTTGTTAATTCAGGACTTTAAAGGGCCTGAAGGTTTATCTGTTTGTACTCTTTAATATGTCTGTAAATCCAGAACTTTAAGATAAAATGATTTGAGCCTCTTTGAGTTAATGCTCATGTAAAATAAAGCCTGGTTATTGTTTTCTTTAAAGCAGTAAACAAGCTGTTAGAGAACTATTAGTAAATGACCCACAAACAGGCTTCAGTTGGAAGGCAGACAGACCTTCACTCAGTCTCCCCATGAAGCCTGTCTGTTGTTGCTATGACCCACCGACATCTTAGTAAAGGAACTTAAAAATGAAAAGCAGGAACAAGCATTGAAACAGCTGATGGTTGGAGCTGAGAGGGAGAGGCTAGCTCTGCCCCCCCCCACTACTGCAGCAAACATACCATCAACGCTGAAAGAAGACGGAAACGTCTCCATGAGCATTTAGCTTCATCTCTAGTCTGTTGTTGTTTCTATGCTATGTTCCCGTTTTAAATGCCCTCACTGCACCTCATCCTCCCCTCTATCTGCCTGCTTTTATTTGTCTGTTGCTCTGCTGCTGGTTGCTGCCACTGAGCGTTAACAACGCTGCACTGACCCCTGTTGGTCACAGGTGGAACAGCACCGGCATTTATATAATCCATCTGCATCAGTTTTATGTAAGAGTCAGATTCAAAGCCTCGTCACTCACCTGCAGAAACACATCGAAACATATAGCAGACAGAGGAAGGATCGTTTATGGTCCTGTGAAATATTTTGGACCATTTCCTGCAGGTTCAGGGTTTCACTGATGACAGATGACACCAACGCTGCATTAGGGACGTCCCAATCACTTGTTGTCAGATATCTGCCCAGTTTTATCCAAACAACTGAGATCTGATCATATTGGCCTGCATCTGTCTCAGTCAGTGGGTCTCACACTGATCCCGTGATATCGTATTGGTTCATCTTCAGAGCTCAATTTCTGTCTGAATTATTCAGCATCTGTAATATTAACCAAGGTTAACTTCGTAGCATCACATGCAGGCTGAAAGGATTCATTGGATTCATCAGTTATTATCAGTGATAATCAACCAAAACTGAGTCATTAACTGGAGTAAACAGACTAAAGTTAATTCAAAGGGAAAATAACAAACTCACTGAGGGGAAAAAAAGACTTTTTCTGTAAAAAAGCTTCATTGACATCAATAAGTCGAATGTTTGTAGCTTCATCTGTTTTAGATCCTGAAAAACCCAGAAATCCAGTTACTGTTTTTATTTGTTTTATCTAATTCCTTTGTCATTTTAAATTTGTGCTGAATTTGTAACTTTTTGCTGCCTCTTGACCAGGACTCTTTTGAAAAAGAGGTTTTTCATCTCAGTGCGACTTTCCTGGTTAAATAAAGGTTAATAAATAACTTTCTATGCAGTTAGTCATTTATACTTTTTACTAATATTTAGTTATTAAATTCATCGTTTCAAATGTATTGTTACTTGTCTAAGGGACATTTCATATGTTATGCTCTGTTTATGTTTGGACATGTTCCTATTTTTCTATTTAATCATGTATTTATTCACCGATCACATCAAAATATTGTAGAAACGTCCTACTCTGTGTCTCCCACCCCCCCGGGGGTCCTGACCTCCGCTTTAGGAACCCTGAAATAACAGCCAATGATCGACCTTCATTGCTGCTGGTAGCTGCAGAGGTTCTGATCCGAACCTGTCGGGTCGATGTGGTCGTGGGGAGAACAGACGGTGGTTTCCTGATGTAAAGGATCAGCGTAGCTGCTAAAGACTTTATTTAATGAAACTGTTGTTGCAACACTTCATGTGTCCCTCGAGCACTGAAGAGAATAAAATAGATTAACTTACAGTTCGAAAGTAATACTTTACATGCAAAATGTTATTGGAGGTGATGAACTTTTTAGTTCCTCCGTTGAGATTTTCTCATTGAACCAATTAGTTATTTCCATGTCAGTGACTTTTAGTGCGGCTGAAACATTTTCTCCACTTGAACCGATTTATAAACAGAGTTAAGTTCAGGTAGAAAGGAGCATGTTTGGTGATTTGATCTTCACATGTGATGGTGTGTGTGTGGGTGTGTGCGTGGGGGTGGGTGTGTGTTTAACATCCATCCGTTTCTCGCCTCCCTCAGGCTACAACCATCCTGCTCTGCTCAAGCTGATGACCAATCCCAACAATCTGGTATGTCCACATCGACCCCCCCGACATGAACTCGTTGAACTGCTCGCCTCGCCTCCTCTAAGCTGAAACCGGGCAGCTTCTCTGTCTCTACATCGGACCGTAATTCATGATGATGATGATGAGACCCTGCCGGTTCCAGTTCTCTCTGATCCAGTTTCTGCTTCCGTCTCAGAGCACCATCGTGAACCGACCGGCGCTGGGAATCCTGCCGCCTGAGAACTTTCCAGAGAAAATCACTGAAAGCCTTCTCTCAGTCAGTAACACACACACAGGTTAACGGCGAAGTCAGAAGGGATGAAGATGGCTGTGAACGCTCGTGTCTCTGACAGGTGGCGCCGACCGGAATGACCCGCGTTCAGACGATGGCCTGCGGCTCCTGCTCCAACGAGAACGCCTTCAAATCCATATTCATCTGGTACAGAGTGAGTGTTTGTCCAACATCTGGTAGACGGAACAGCTGGAAGAACCTTCAGAACCTCATGAAGCTCTAGAACCCGTCAGTCTCCAGGTTCCTGTCGGGTTCATTGTTAACTGGCTGCTCTTTGCTGCTTGAAACCTTTTCATACACTCAACAAAAATATAAACGCAACACTTTTCTAAAATTCATTCCAGATAAACATTATTCCCATTTATTTCAAATGTTGTCCACAAATCTGTCTAAAGGTTTGATAGTGATCCATCCCCCCTCACAGGTGGACCTTATCCGGCCCTCAATGAAAGGCCTGAACCTTGTTGACAAAAGAAGCATCGAATCTTAGCTTCCAGTTCATGACTCAGTCAGCATATTAAGAATCAGATCAGGCGTATCTTTGAACACCTGATCAGTTCTTTCATGGAGTCTCCCTGCAAACAAAGTTTAAAAGAACAGAAGCCTGATTCCCCCAAATAATAAAAACCTCAGAAAGGTCCTAAGCCTGGTCCTCAGGGCTCATGGTCCGACACTGAACTATGGAGGATCACTGAAAGAGAAAAACGCTTCAATTTCATTTATTAAACCATTGATAGATGTTGGAATTTAAACATCTAGATAAAGATGAATAAAACTGATTATTTCCTACTGACACGTTTTGAAATGGTTAAAATCCTTAAAGCAGTTGAACCAATGACAGCTGCTCCTCCGATGTAAGCAGCTCCCTCATTGGTTGGCTGACTGATGACAGGGTTGAACTTCAGGGACCAGGGGGGGGGTCACTGCAAAGGTCAGTGAAGCAAAAACAGATGAAAAGAAAATGAAGATTTATTTTTTAGATTTATTCATTTTGTTTTTTTATTTCCATCTGAAAATGTGTTTTTTCATTTAATAATGGATTAATAAATACAGTTTATGATTCCCCTTTAATAGTTCAGCTTAAAATGTTCAATTGGAAAATCTCTTCACCTCGGATATAAATGTTTTTAAAACGTCTGGCTTTAGCTCGCCTATAATTAACGGTTTTTCATGGCTGATGGGGAGATACAGTATCATGGAGGACAGGGAGCCCTGAGGACGCCGCTCTAATACACGGGGATCATTCCACACCCGCAGCAGTGGAGGTGTTCTGGTCTGTGTGTGTATTTCCTGCTTTCACTAACTGTTGGGAGGAACCAGAGCCTGCAGATCCTCCTGTCCTTCCAGGTCCTGATGCTTTGTTTGCTTTGTCTTAGAACAAGGAGCGGGGCCTGAAGGCGCCGTCAGAGGAAGACATGAGCTCCTGCATGATAAACCAGGTGTGTGCGTCGTCACCATCACGCCGTTAGCTGCTCAGTGCCGCCGGTGCAGAACCGTGTTTGTTTGTGTCCCTCAGGCTCCAGGCTGCCCAGACCTCAGCATTCTGTCCTTCATGGGAGGATTTCATGGAAGAACGTTGGGTATGTTCCTCACTGAGCTTCCCATCCTGCAGGTCCCTCTGGGGCCCCGGGGCCGAACTGCATGCTTTGAACTAAATATTAAAGTGTCATAGTGGATGTTTCCAGACTGATGATTTAAGACATTTGACCGCTGATAATCACGGCTTTATTGGCATCTTGTCTTCTTCCAGGTTGCTTGGCAACAACTCACTCCAAAGTGATCCATAAGTTGGATGTGCCGTCGTTTGATTGGCCAATAGCTCCGTTTCCCAGACTGAAGTATCCGCTGGAGGAGTTCAGCAGAGAAAACGCTCAGGAAGAGGCTCGCTGTCTGGAGGAGGTGGGTGTGTTTGTCCCCGGTCCTCACGGGGCCCCGGAGCTGAGCGGACTGTATGTTTAGATCAGGGTCAGACTGTGGGAATGGGTAGAAAATGAATGGAAATCAGAGCACGGTTCCTGTAGAGTCAAACACATGTTAATATAACCCTTTAAAAGATCCGCGATGCTCGATTACGTTAATTCTGGGAGATCAGCTGATACAACAGATCTTATTCACCTCTGCAAACGTCTGAACATCAATCATCAGGACTCTATATGCAACCGCTTCTCATTGATTCATGGCTACTGATTAATGCCTTTTAGGAAGATAAGATTCAAATATTTAAGGGTTTATAACAGCTGACAGTGTCTGCTACATAAAAAATGGCACCAATCAGAATCAGCATATCAGGCTTTGTAATGATTGGAAAGCAATGATCAGTCAGGAACCTGCAATCAGGCAACCCAGCTATAGAAAGCCAACATTTGATTGCATCGTTTTATTTACAAGGAGCTCACTGCTCTGATGTGACCAATTAACCTCCATTTTTGGAGAATTTTTAAGGCAAAGCGATTTATATAGTTCAGTATCCAGAGAGTTTAAAGAGCAGAACAGGAACCGAAGGATCATCAGTTAAATAACGGCTGAGAATAAAAACCAATAATTAAAACAAGAGAACAGAAAAAGGAAAGAAAAGTTGGACTAAAAATTACTCTAATCAAATACGTTTCACTGCAAAAATGGAAATATATGTTTAAAAAGTTTATCTTTCCACGATTTGAACATGTAAATAAGACAATGTACCAAAAGAATCAGATTATTTATTTATAATCTGAGAAAAAAACAATCCAGTGTCTTATTACTTGTAGTTACAATTTAATTATCCCTTTATTACAGCAAACATACCTGTTTCTTTGGTAGATAATCTTATTTACCTTGTTGAGTTTATGGTTATCACGCTTATATTAAATGTTTTACTTATTTCAGATTGCGTTCTAATCTGGATTTAATCCACTGAAGCCTTAAGCTCTGTTCCAGTTTTCTGAGTTTATTCCAGATCAGTGGAGCAGAAGAACTAAAAGCTGCTTCTTTTCCATGTTTGGTTCTGGTTCTGATCCAGTAGAACTGAGCGGTCTGGCTGTTGATCCCCTGCCAACCAGTCTGTAATGTGTTTTGGAGCAACAGAAGGATTTTTAAGTCTGTTCTCTGAGATCTGGGGATCCAGTGGAAGGACTATAGAACTTTCTTAGTTCTAGTGAGGATGCAGGCAGCAGCGTTCTGGATCAGCTGTCTGA
>JAUZNJ010030336.1:0-14833 GCA_034780135.1 Jordanella pulchra
CATCCGGCACGTTTGCCTCTCTTACGGCGTCTTCCTCTCTTGGCCAAAAAGTGGACCAAGTCCGCAGCAGAAACTAACAGACACACCTGCTGTAGAGGATATATAGTTTCCTGTTTGATGGCAAAACTATGAAGAATATGGATAAAGCTTTGGTCTAAAGAGAAGAATAAGCTACAGTCCATCTGAAAAAAGGTCTAATTGTAACATAATTGTTGTTAAACTTCAGACGTATGAATTCATTTCCACTAATAATTTAGGTTTTGGTTGACAAAACTAATACATATTTTTCTATAATCATAACAAGTTAACAGGAAAATCACAATTTTGCTCTGAGTGATGAATAATAAGTGTGGAAGAAACGTTTTGCTTTCTGTTTAACTTCAGCTTCTATTCAGAAAATAAGACTTGGTAACCTTGAGCATAGTTTTACTTTAAACCTTGACATTGATGCCCACCCTACCAAATTACCACAGTGGGTGAACAGAACAGGGAGGTATTACTACAAGCATGATGTTCTAGCTCACTTGCTGTGTTTCTAGCTGCGTGTGGTGCCCAGTGAGGTAAACTAGGCTCCTTTCTTCCTCTGTGGACAGTGGCTAAAAGAAATCCTACCTTGTGTCAAGCCATATTTATCACTCCAGGAAACAGGAAGCAATCGATTAAGAAGTTGAAATTTCTAGACATTTGATCAACTTCTAAACTGAAATAATATATTGTAGAAATTCCCATTTATTTAGGAGATGTTAGAGGTTCCTGTAACCATAAACTGTGCTGTATGTTTTAATTCTAATACCTTCTAAAAATGAAACCTTTGACTTTGAAATTTTAGTTTTATTTTCTGGATTGCTTTATTTCTTCATATCACAGTCTGAGCTGCAGTTCTTACATAAAGCCCATGAGGACCGACCGTCCTGGATGCTTGCACTGGGGACAGTTTCTAAAGTCACCCCGGTCAAATATCCAGCATAAGAATTAAATTTGGCCATGGCAGGAGAAAACTGAATGGTGTAAAGGGGGGGGATTTAGAGTGCAATACATGGCATGGGGGATTTGTTAAGAAACACAGTTATCTGGCAGTCTGGCAGGGGAGATATGGATGTAGCAGAACTGATGAGGTTCTCAGTCATTATCTTTCAAGGAAAGCATGGGGTATTTGCTGCATTTTCCTTCTGCTACGCTCTTATCTCTTCTATATTGTTAAGGAAATAATTTTCTGCTCCTTCAGGAAGGTATTTCTAATGATTTTCCTAAGAGATAATGCTGAAATTATCTTACTTATTGGATAGTCAAAGCACACTTTTTGTAGCAGCAGGATGCCACTCTGTTGATTAAAATGCTCTCTCTTTGTGCTTCTGCATGCTGGGCTCTGGGGTAGCATCCATGTCAGACTGGTCACTGGGAATTATCTGTGTGGATGTTGGCAGTTTAACCACACAGAGTAAATCCTGTGGGTGCAGTGCTATCTGCCCTGGCACTGATGAGAGTCAAAAACATGGGCAGAAGGCCCCGCTATTTTTTGCTGCCAGAGAACCAAGCCATGGATTTAACTATATCCAGAATAAACTGAAATATTCCGTTTGAACAGACCCAAGAGCAACCATGGCTAATTTGCTGACCTGAAATGGAATGAGTTTTTTTTCCAAATACAAATTCATGATTTTTTATCTTTTTACAACCTAAAACTCCCTGATGTACCGATGAAAGAGCCTCTGCACTCTGAAGTGTTGGTGTTCCTCTGCAGCCTGTGCTCTCAGAGTCTCTGCAGGGAATCAGACTCACACACAATCCCTGAGCCTGCTCTGCAGGGACATGGAGACGGTACAATAGTCAAATCCCTGGAGCTGGAGTAGCAAGCTTACAGGGAGAGGCACTTTGTTTACATATCTCATGGAAAAGAATATCTGCTGAGTGCATGTCTGCTGGGCTGACTTTACCTTCACAGCACTGAGAGCTTCACTCAGAAAATACAACAGTGCAGGAAGACCGAATGCACTAATCAGGGTTCTGCAACCTTTACAAGCCAAAGAGACATTTTACCTCAAGTCCAACTAAATAAAAGTTATTTAGAGCCAAAAATATTACATAACTTTTTATGAAAACTCAACGTAGATTTATTGTTAAGTATCTGCTATAGGAAATTGTTGCAATTTAAAAAAACATTTTATGTGTACTGTGAGGTTTTAGAATAAGGAAAAACAAAAAAAATAATCAAAAAGGAAGCTGGATTGCCACAAGATTTCATTTAGATTAACCCTGACCATTCAAAGAGGTCATTTAAACAGGGCCAGTTATAATATGCTTATAACAAAGCATAAAAAACATATTCCTCCATCCATTGTCTTTACTCCCTTGTCCCTAATGGGGTCGGGAGTGTTGCTGGTGCCTATCTCCAGCTGCGTTTCAGGCGAGAGGCGGGGTAGACCCTGGACAGGTCGCCAGTCTGTCGCAGGGCAACATAGAGACACACAGGACAAACAACCATGCACACACACACACCTAGGGAGAATTTAGGGAGACCAATTGACCTAACAGGCATGTTTTTGGACTGTGGGAGGAAGCCGGAGAACCCGGAGAGAACCCATGCATGCACGGGGGGAACATGCAAACTCCATGCAGAAAGACCCCGGACCGGGAATTGAGCCCAGGACCTTCTTGCTGCAAGGCAACAGCTCTACCAGCTGCACCACCGTACAGCAAAAAAAAAACAAAAACATGTTCATCTCAAAAAAAAAAAAAAAAAATTTACACCAAGTTCACATGAGCAAAAAACATTTAAGTTAAAAGCAAAAGCTGGCTTGAAAGTTATTTGTCATGTGTCTCACACTTTTAGTAAAGTGTAGGATGAGATCTTCAGTGTGACTCTCAGGGTGGGTTATGACAGCACCAGGTGGATTTTAGATAATGTCACTTCTAAGTCCATTAAAGTCACTAATTGCTGAATGGAGCTGTTTACTCATGGCTTTGATTGGACAACATAAATATTGTAATCAAATCTGGTAGACCTATTAAAAACACCTAAATAGAAAACTTTCCAGACCTGTTGCTCTAGATCCCCAAAAGTGTACGGAAAACACTTTTTTGGGGTGTACAGAAAAGAAGGAACGGGCATGTTTACCCTTTTTAATGATGAGACTTATTTATGAGCTTTAACTTTGAATTTGGAGCAATTGGAGAAGTGTTAGCAGACACATGCAGGACTATTAAATGTTTTTTTACTATCAGTATAATGACGGTATAAAATTATTCAAAACATCTTGGAATAAATGTAGATGTATGCTGTTCTGGGGTTTTTGGTGTCTTTCTAAATAGGTGTTAGATGGAGTCCAAAAGCCTTAGAAATAACTGTTTCTAAAAAAAAAAAAAAAAAGAAATAACTGTTTTCACCAGTTTTGACTTTTGATATATTTTATCCAGTTCATATCAAAATACAGCTTCTATTCTTGTTCCTACAGTAAAGGCCTGTCAGTTGCAGGCCTCTGTCTGATTAGTAGACCTATTAATGAGGAATTAAAGACACATAGATATAATTGTGATTGTGTGGTAATTTTCATTTTAAGTTAGAGGAAAACACCAACATTCTGTTGGGAAAGGTATTTAAAGTTAAAAACACAGCTGGTCTAGATTATGAGTTGTTTTGTGTTTTATGCAAGAAGTTAAAGTCAAAGTTAGATCAAATATGAATTTATATACCGTTTATATTTGGTACATTTTCTTAAATTAACAATAGAGTAAAACCTCTCTAAGCCACTTCACCTCAGAGCCTCATTTTACCTTTCCTAAATCTCATCAATTCACTGTTTTCGTATTCAAGGCTGGGGTTTGTAAAAACTGCACAGTTGGAAAATCAGACAACTATATCTCCTAACCAGCAGCTTTTCGAACAGGTAATGAACTTGTTTATTTACTGTGAGTCACGTTAATCACCAATGCTTCATTTAAACAGATGCTTTGTTATTTATACTCAGATGGCACTAAAGAAGAATGTAGAACATAATTCAAATGAATGACAGTTAAAAATGCTACCACAGCTTTGAGCGTTAAGAGAAAAACCAGATGCATGACTGTAGCACTATGCATTGAGCACATAACTAATCTTCAAAACATCTTCTTTTTATGTCGTGACGCTGGTTAACTTCAATACATCATACAGTTATTTAGCATATTGGCTTCTAAGAGCAGGCAACACTAGATTCTATCAGTGCTGAATTATGTGCCATCATGTTGTTGAGATATCAACTGCAAGTCAGGTATAAATCAAGGAGTGGTAGGAAGCAGCCTTTCACAGCAGCTTCATCTCAGCCATGTTACACAACAGCAGTTACCTGAGTAAAAGAGTAAGGATCTGGAAGACTATGGGCGTAAGGCGGGATGCCAAATAACCTAACAGTCATGTTTTTGGACTGTGGGAGGAAGCCGGAGTACCCAGAGAGAACCCACGCATGCATGGGGAGAACATGCAGAACATGCCTCATTTATGTATTAATAAAAAAGATGGGATGCACACACAGAAATAACTGAAATCTGACAGGGTTATGATAAACAAAAATTCAATAAAATAAACAAATAAAAATCGCACATTTCTTTTCAACCATAAAATAAAGATAAACTCATGAAAAAGGCCTGGATGAAAAAGATTTTGTTGCTAGAAAAGTCAGAAAATAATGAAAACAATAACAATAAAAAAGCCTAGAAAAAACGTCTATAGCGATTAAAGTTGAACTTCAAGGAATATCAGTGTCAGATTGCATCATCCATCGCTATTTGAGTAAAAGTGGACTTGAAAGGAGACAACCACAAAGGACACTATTATTTAAAACAATACATTAAAAATCCAGACTAGAATTTACCAGAGAGAAGGTCCAATGGACAGATGAGACAAAAATTGAACTTTTTTGCCAAGGCACATCAGCTCTGTGGAAACAGAAAGATAAATGAAGCATATGAAGAGAAGAACACTGTCCTTATTGTTAAACATAAGGAGGCTCTGTTATGTTCTGGGGCTGCTTTGCTTCATCTTGCAAAGAGTGTCTGAATCTCTGCAGGGTTTAAACCAACCTCAACACTTTCAAGGGATTCTAGAGAGAAATGTGCTGCCCAGTGTCAGAAAGCTTCGTCTCAGTCGCAGATCATGGGTCTTCAGCAGGATGATGACCAAAAACATGCAGCTAAAAACACCTAAGAAAAGCTAAGAAGATTACATTAGACTATTCTGAAGTGGCCTCCTATGAGCCATAACCTACATCCTATTAAGAATCTTTGGAAGGAACTGAAACACGGAAAGGCCTGAAAGAACTGGAGCAGTTTGCTCATGAGGATTAAACCAAAATACCTGCTGAGAGGAGCAGAAGTCTCATTGACAGTAACAGGAATCATGTGATTTCATAGATTTCCTCTCAAGGTTAAGTTGTCAAGCCTGTTTCATTAGTTTGTTTTCTTTTAATCATTCTATCTAGACATGGTTAAAAAGTAATGCCTACTTTCATTTGTTCATTTTCATTAATTTTTAATTCATTATTACCTTTGTCAGATTCAAGGTGTTTCAGTGCCCATTGTGAATTATTTATTCATTAAGCAAGGGTGACAAACCATTATTTTTCTTTTAGTTACACAAACATGACAAATCTAGGCTTTACAAGCCTTTGTTTTTCACCAAATATCATTAATTTCAACTACAGCTAATAACAATAGGTAAAGGTTATCACATTAGACAAATATTTAAAATGAAAAAAAATCTTAATTGTGGTCATGGGCCTACTTGAAATTATTCTTAATACCTAGTAAAAGATCAAAAGACTACACAAAACCGTGATACAAATCTAGCTAAACAATTAATAGCTCCAGAAATACAGCTCCATGTCTATTTATTAGCTCCCAACCTTTGCAGCAAGCTTTATGTCGCTTTTGATTTCTGATTATCACCTAAGCTAATGAAATACAGATGAGAGCCGAAAACATCTTCTTTTGTTAAGTACATTGATTCAGACTTTATAATAAGGTGATGCAGCTCTAAAATCTAGAGAGTTGGGTTTAGAGTTGCTGCTTTTGCAGAGAGGCTCCATCAGATCAGGATGCCTCCAGGGCATGTTCCTTTGTAGGTTTTCTAGGCATACACCTCTGGGAGTGGACTCCATGACACAGCCAGAACTTCTCTGAGTATCCTGAAAGGACATCAGTACTGGACTACGCCAGTAGGAGTAGGAAAGGGTGGCCTGGGAGAAAGGATGTCTGGATTTACTTGCTGAAATCGATACAACCACGGCCGAATCTTAAAAAACTGCTGGACAATCGTGAGATTCATGTATTTGCTATTTTACTAATTTCTTTCATTTGCCCCCCTGTAGTCAGACACTCCATCCCATCTTACCGCCATAAACACACACCCAACTCACACACTTGCTACATATCTATATACGTCCTTTTCTTCCAATTATGTTAATTTCTTTTAAAATTCTCATCTGAGGCTGTCATTTTCAATTTTTTTCAGTTTCAATTGTTTTCAATTCCAAGTGTTTGTCTCTGTGCTCTATATGTGCATTTTGAGCTGAATGTTAACACCACATTTAATTAAAATCTCAATGAAGATTCTTGCTCCAGTTTTCATGTCATGTAAGTCACTGCCATGCCAGGGGAAGTGAATATTCATTGGTGCAGAAAGAGCTGCTGCATATTGTTGCATCTAGATTAGGTGATTTTATTATTCCACCCTTGATACAACATTTGCATACCACTGCTTAAATTTTCTAGCTCATGCCTCCTAATATTTCATTATGTCCAAAAAAAAAAAATCAGTGGCAGCCTTGTTGAGCTGGAGATCACACGTTATATGCGACAGCATCAGATACATTAAAAGATAATTCTGGGATGTTATATAACTAATTTTGAAAAATCTGAAAATCAGAGGATAGTGATTGGAATTAACCATGAAGAACAGTTAACCACACACCTATTTCATTAAGCACATTGGATGTAAAAGCGGTTGGCAGGTTGAGGACACCCAGTTACCAGGATAATGCTCTCCTTCTTTAATCTAGATCTGTTTTCCTTTTGGGTTTGAACTACGATGATCAACAGGAGAGAGGTCAGGCAGTACAATATATTTCACTAGTTACAGCTGTGATGTAAAGTTTATATAGAAAATTGGATCTGACACAAGTAGCTCCTTGAGATTTCCTCTGCGGTTTGTTGGAATGAACTGGCTGTTTCTCTCCATGACTTCGTCTTAAAATTGCTTTGTTGGAAACATGATGAAAGTCTTGCTAGTGTGTAACTACCTGCAGGTGCATGTGGACATACTTTCTTTACCTTACTATTCTTTTGTGGCAATGTGGATTTCTTTCCCTGTGAGTTTCCAATGTCTTCACCTGTTTAACATCACTGGTACTACAATTTATTTAGAATATCTACAACAAAAATAAAGAGTTACTTTTCTCTATTGGTTACAAATTTGACTGTAGATTCTCGCCTTTTTTGTATCTTTTTCTCTGTGCTTTTCTAAAATTACTGACTGGAACACTGAAGAAAACGGTCCTGTCTCGGAGGCGGGATTTCCTTAAAACTAGCCAATCACCTACAGATTACTTTCTCTGGTTGGTTTCACCCTAAACGTGACAAAGGTTGACATAAGCGAGCAGAAGTAACAACAGAAGAATGCAAAAACAAAAGATTTTTTTTGGTTGCAACAGAACTTTGTTTTGTGATTCATAGCGCTCTATCTTGTAGCCACATTTAGGGTCATTTTCAATAAAACCTGCAGCTGCTTTCTTTTCCTAAAAGATAATAGCGAAGTGTCATTGCTGGGACGTGGTATGGGTTTTTGACAGCTTCTAAACATCCTCTCCAAAGGACTGTCTTCCAGCACAAGGAGAGTTTCAGAGACTTTCTCATTCAGCTCATGTGCCAAGGTCGTCAGGCAGGATAATGAGGTTTTAGCTTCCAATGACTCCCTTCAACTCTGCTCGATTAGTTATGTAAAACAGCCAGATAAGTTATTGACTTTACGGGAGGGCCTGTGTTGGCTTTTGAAAATTAAAAATTGGCTTGCATTATTAACTGAATAGATTTTTCCCTTTTTTCTCAAAAACATGTGTTCCTGTTTGACCTGCTGCAGATTTGAGACATTGTCTTTGACTTCCATTTGAGGGACCAAGCAGCCCAAAATTTGCCTTGTAAAGCAAATGTATTAGACTCTGATGTTTTCAATAATGATTGACAAGCTAGATTTAAATGATTGGCTCATCTTCCATGTAGGGAATATTGTTTATATGTGTTATTGTAGTCCACAAGCAGCACATAATCTTAACATTTTAAAAACAAAGGGCAGAGAAAAAAAACAATATATATCAGTGCTCAGTGTAAATGAAACTTGTGAAAAAGAAAAACACACTTGATGCTTTACTTAAAACATGTTTCATGAAATAATATCCTGAAAGTATTAATTATAGAAATAAATTATGAAAACTTAAAATTATGTTTTACATCTAAAACATACAAAAACTAACACATGAATATATTTGCATGAATAGATTTCAAAATAAAATTTGAGATATATAGTCTAGGTAAATGTCATATTTTATTAAGACAGACTTATATTTTTAAGCCTTTAGCAAGAATTTGCCAGTTTTATTGATACCTGTGGTCACCAGATATCTGAAATGAAATGAGGACATTTCCATTTCCATTGATAAAAAGAAATACATCTCATCAAGATGAAGTTAGGAAACTAGAACATTAATGCTTCCATTTATATTTACATATTTATTAATATTTAGGCAACAAAATCAAATGTAAAAGCCAGGAATGTGTCTCTCCACTGTCAGTATTTACTAAGATTAATAAAAAATGTTTCTTTTTCTTCTATTTTAAAAGTGGTACACTTTTTACACTATTCTTACGTGAACAGCAGTGCGATCAGCTACCCTAACAACTATTTCTGCTTGCAACATGCTCACACACTCTTTCTACCCTAATAACAGTCCAGACACAACATTTTCCTCCTCATTCATAAAACAGTCAAATCAGGGATGTTTCTGGGGGAAGCTTCAGCCAGATATAGGTGATCAAAAATGGGGACAAACGTCTGGGCACCGTGCATATGGTGCAAGAGTAAGAAGCCTTTTTTGAGCTGGGGATAAAGAGAGCAGATTTATTTCTCTCTATGTCTGTTGGCCTTGAAGCTCATTGTTGAAAAAATTCCCAGAAAATCAGTTTCAATATTTGGATCTCTACATCTGCTACCAGCTCAATACATCATCAGTCAGAGAAAATAATTAGTGTTTATAGGACCAGTTACTCATCTTTTGAAAAGTCTGGTTAGCCAATGCAGGCTCCCACCTGTCAGAAGATTTTGTTGTTATATTTGTAAATGTTTAACCACACATTCACTGGAAGCATCAGGCTATTTATTTTTCCCAGGAATAATTATTTCTCAGTAAAAATAGTTTTTCTGACTGTATCTGTAACACAAAACATCTATAATACAAAGGCTGCATCTAAAATATACTACTCAAAGAAATATATGGAAGACTCAAATAACACATCCTAGATCTCAACGAATGAAATATTCTCATAGAATACTTCGTTCTGTACAAAGCTAAATGTGCTAACAACAAAACAAAACAAAAAAAACAACAAAACTAATGGAGGCCTGGATTTGGAGCCACAAAATAAAATTTAAGTGGAACAAGACACTACTGGCTGATCCAACTTTGATGTAATGTCCTTAAAACAGGTCGAAATGAGGCTCAGTATTGTGTGTGGCCTCCAAGTTCCTGTATGATCTTCCTATAGTGCCATGGCATGCTCCTGAGGAATCTCCACCCAGACCTGGACTAAAGCATCTGCCTACTCCTAGAAAGTCTGGGGTACAATTTGAAATTGTTGGCTGGACTGAGACATGATGTCCCAGTTGTGCTCAACCAAATTCAGGTCTCGGGACAAGGCGAGACTGTCCATAGCTTCAATGTCTTCATCTTGCAGGAACTGCTGACACACTCCAGCCACATAGCATTGTCCTGCATTAGAAAGAGCCCAGGGCCAACCACACCAGCATAGGGTCTCACAAGGGGTCGAAGGATCTCATATCAGTACCTAATAGCAATCATGCTACCTCTGACAATCACATGGAAGGCTGTGCACCTCCAATTTTTTAGATGTAAAGGAAGGTGAAGGACTCCAGTAAGTTACCTACTTTATATCGCAGAACAATGTCAGTTACTCAATTCTAGGTACTGTTAGCTTTAGGGAATTTAAACAATCAAAGATTTTGACAGCAGAAATCTTGAACTCCAATCCTCAGGGTTAGTTTCCTGTAAAGCTTAGACACATCTGTGTTCTCATGGATTTGAAACACCTGCCTGAATTACATCCTCAGGATGCATACAGGCTCCACTGAAGTCTGCTAATGACCTAATTATTTGATTTGGGTGTGTTGAAGCAGGGACACATCTAAAAGTTGCAGGAAATTGTCCCTGTGGACTGGAGCATGAAGCCGCTGGTTTACAAGATACAGAATCCAATCATATAAAGGTCCAGCCCCAACGCTCACAGGCAGATGCCCTGGAGGGTTTGGATCTGCCCTTGCTCCTCCATTGCTAATTTGAATAGCTGAATTACAGACTGAGAAGGTCTGCTCTGTGGAGGTTTGCTAATCAACCATTCTTCTCAGGTGTGTGAAATACATTAAGATCAAAATAAGTTGGAAAACATATAAATATCTGCCCATAATTTGGGATGCTTCTGATGTATAAGGACAACAGTAAATGATCCTAGTGGATGTCTAAAATGTACTACATTTGACCTGATATTAAATGGGGGGAGAAAACAATAGATTTAGAAATGTGAAGTGTTTTGTTTAACTCTACTGCTAATAACTGTGAGCCTGCAGACCTGCTGAGTTAAACCCTACACAGGATACACTCTATAAAATGCAGTAGTTCAATGATTGTCTTACAGTGCAATGACTATTCTGTGCTTCTATAAGCAGAACACATTTATGTGTTTATGTTCCTTACCTGTAGTTATTATGATTATGAGAAATTGTAACAAAATTATAATTTCACTAGACTGCAATTTTACCTGATTACTGACCAGTTTAAGACTGATGTGTGCTCTGAGGTCCCAGTCAAAGAGACATTTTGATCCACGTTTTTCTTTAAAGCTATTAAATCCAGAGCAGAAAGCTCACCAGTTATCACTGCCGTAGCAGCTGATGACACCACACTGCAAAGCCAGCAACAGGTTGCAGAAAAAGTGACAAATATTAAAAAGGAGTTCAGTTGCCTACTAGAATGATACAAACCAACACTACAAACCATTTTTGGAAATTAATGTAAGGCTGTTGCAACTCTAACATGACAGTCTATAAAACTGTATCCAGTATGCCCTTAAAATCAGGCCAATAAGCTCTCACATGGCTTACCCTTTTAATTTAAAGCTAGTCTTTTTCAGTTGAGGTTATTTTCTTATTTTCTCCATTGCAAACAGAGAAAAACCTGTGGCCACAATATTCTGCAGCTTATGAAAAAAAAGTATTCACCTGGAATTAACTGAAAGTTTGCTATAGTTGGATGATACTTAGTTGGAGCCTTTCCTTGAGGGTGTGCTGTGAAAAATGACTGATATGTGGGAAGGTACCTCATCCCCAATGGTAATGGGAGAGAATATTTTCCGCTCCGAGTATCTTTTCTACTCTAGAGGCTTTGGGAATCTTATTGGAGTGCATATCGACATAAACTTCCAAAATATATAACAAAATGAAAACAGTAATGTTTCGGCACACACAATATGAATTTTCCTCATTGGCCATCTTTGCCCCCTTATATAAACCCAAATGACAAACTGTGGGTTGAGCTTGAGAAAGAGATGGTTAAAAGAAGACCAAGGACTCAGATCCATCTTAAGCAACAGTCTCAAAGGGTCTGATTTCAAACCTACGTTTTTGTCTCTACTTAAGTATGGCTCAATCAAATAGTCATGAGCAAATGAGTTAAATGTTAGCTTTACTTACTTATGATCATGGTCTTTTTTAAAATCATAGGACACCAACCCTTGATGACTGGGTTGGTCTGGGTTTTGTTAAGGAAATGGGGCAAAGACAAAATGGTAAAAAAAAGATCTCTCTTTTAAACTATAATATCAGAACATTAGAAGTCCAGCTGATGTCCTGATGAACAAAGGCGACAGTTAACTACAACAGTGCTGAAAAGTTGTGTCAGGAGTGATTTTTATGCATTAAATTATTTGTGTTTGGTGTTTTCCCACACTGAATGAATGCCTACAAATTAGAGTCTGATTTTACTCAGTTTTCCTGTGCGATACAAGAGCAGTAGGATGTTTTAAACCTATTTATCGGGGTGGCATTTTAAATGAGCATCTGACTGAATTAGGTTTAGAACCAAATTTTTTAGAGACAACAATTTCCCTTACTTGGGTTAAAATAATGCTAATTATGTAGCACGTTTAGAGCCACAGCCTAAATTGCACAAGACAAAAGGAAAAATCTATGAAAACAAAGCTATTGGGTCTGCTGTGTTGGAGGGATTTTTGATCTGTGAGGATTTACAGACGAAGCATGTAACGTGTCAACACAAAACAGGTAATGGCCGTTAAAAATCTGGGTCTTCTTTGCCTGTCAGAGACCTCCTTCCTGGATGTGTTGTGTGTGGATGATGCCAGAACATGGAGCCATCCTATAGAGCAGACACTGGAACTGACAAAGAATTAATTTCATTAACCACAAACCTACTACCTTCATGTCTCTCCTAGTGTCTGGAGTCACCTTCCTGTCTCTGCACCTGCATGTTTAGCTTCTACGGTACGTCACACCTGCACACCCTAACCCTAACCCACACTCAGAAAATGTGAAAAGCAAGAAAGAAAGGAGTTAAAATTTGCCATTTTTGTTTGATTCGTCAGCTTTTTTGTTGTTTTTTATGCTGCTTATGCTGTTTTACCAAAAGAATAGAAACATAAACAATAATTAAGACAACTTGATCCAGTTAAAATAGTATTTCTATAGCATTTATATCAAAAAGCATGTTGATATAAATCATGTTTAAGTATACTGTGCTTACAACCTGCTAAAATACAACTTTAGATCAATCTCAATATCTTTAAAACCTACAATGTTAATTTGACAGTGTGGGGTCCTGTCAATATACCTCCAATAGATCAAGCGCCTTGGCTACTTGGCCAAGGGGATAGCCCTTTGGCTGACTGGTCAGCGCGTGTGACTTTCACCCGGGAGTCGTGGGATCAAATCCGGCCCGGGCCCTCTGTAGTTTGTGCACCTTGCCACATTTGGCGTTGTTGGCAGGATCCATGTGCTATGCTGCTAAACCGGTCCATGGATTCAAAAATGAATTGTGGCAGCCTGTGTGGAGCATGAGGATGTGCTTTGGAAAAGAGGGGGAGAGATGTGACAGTGTGGTGTCCTGTCACTATACCTCACATGCTTTGGCTACTTGGCCAAGGGGATATCCCTTTGGCTGACTGGTCATCGCGTGTGTCTTTTACCCGGGAGTCGTGGGATCAAATCCCGCCCGGGGCCCTCTGTAGTGTGCACCTTGCCACATTAATTTAAACATTTATTAACGTGAGTGTAAGGTATGGCATTCCAGATCTTTGAAGCCAGTAAGATCACTTAAGAAATACTGAAATAATTTTTGGACCATAGGAATCAGTAGGCTTGGATGAACAAATATGAGAACTTTTATATTTCTATAACAAATTTTGTGGCCATGGTGACAATGTAAAAATTAGGGTTTTTCAGTGAAAATGCCATGGTGATGTGCCCGAACAACCAAGCTGCACGGCCAAACAATGAATGATAGAGAATAAAATTCATTCAATGCGAGTCCAAGGTAGGTATGAAGGTGGTCTACCAACTTTAATGTTTATACATCAAATGGTTTAGGAGAGGCAGCGATTCAAAAACAAGTTTCCTTCTGGATTTTCATTGTTAATCTCAATGGGCTTTTTTTTTTTTTTTTTTGAGCTTTTTACAGCACTAGTGGCTCGTTTTTCTGACAGTAGGTTGACAGGAAAGGGGGTATGAGAGAGGGGGAGAGACATGCGGGAAAGGACCACAAGCTGGATTTGAACCGGGGTCGCCCGCGTTGAGGACTAAGGCCTCCATACATGGGTTGTGCGCGCTAACCACTGCGCCATCTGCACGCACCAAGACCTGCAGTTTCTGACAAAGTCCAGCACAAGTAGAGTCACTGGAAGAACCAAGTCCTTTTAATGGCTCCAACCCTGAGTTCACTGCAGAAATTAGGCTTTATGATCATAACTATGGTGTCATTCTAACAGAAACAAAGGGAAACAGATGAGCTGGCAGGAGATAATGGCGAAGATGGAGTTCTAAACCAGCTGGAGGCGCTGCAGCTGCTGTCACCTCCAAACATAACCTGGCAGTTTGGGTGAAATAACACATTTTGAAGTGGTTCAGAAATAAAACAGAAAATAAACCGATTGTAACTATTGTAATACTTATCTTTTAGCACTGAAATCGCTATGGTTACTCTTGAGAATTACAGTTTTCCTTATGAAATAATATTATAAACTAGTTACCTAGTAGAATAAACAATTAGATAAAGGTGATCCACTTTTGGAATGACCTACCGTGACAGCATAGAGGGTGTGTATGGTGTTTGATTGTCACTATACTATAACATGATAATCATTAATATTATGAAGACTGTAATCTGTATATAACATCTTTATACTGTTTTTGAACTTTTTTTTTTATCAATAAATAAAATCAGAATCAGAATCAGAATCAGAATCAGGTTTATTGCCAAGTAGGTTTTCAGACTTACAAGGAATTTGCCTT
>JAUZNJ010030337.1:0-14833 GCA_034780135.1 Jordanella pulchra
CGACTAGTCGACATGAAATGTAAAAAGTCGCGAGACGTCCTAGAGTCGACTAGTCGACTAATTGATTCAACCCCTACTACATACTCCCTCCTATTGTTATTATAGTTAGAAGTTAATAAAAAATGACTTTAAAAAGACCCAACATAAAGGGGATATATGACAAAGGGAGGGATTTATGGAATAATTCATTAGGAGATTTTTTTGTAGAAACTTAAGACAACAGAATATGATGAAATAAATTTTCTAGGTTTGGTTCGTACACCATGATTTATTGAGTTTTTCATGCATTCTATCATCAAAATATGCTTTCTCTGCTAAACAGCTCAAGTATGGTGTAATAATGACTTTCACTATGTTCCCAAAAAAAGATGGCATATCAAAAAAAAAAAACAAAGACAACTTAAGGTGCGGAAGAGCTGCTGTTGTGTCATTTCACAACTGAATGTGAGTAAACCTCAACTCCATGATGCAGCGTTGAACAGGGATGAGGCCAGATTTCTTCCCTTTGCTGCCAAATGTGATTTGTTACAGGCTGCTGGACCTTTCATCACATTCTCTGGTCATTTGTTTCTCACGCTGCTTCTGCATTTTTTTTTTTTATAAGAGTCTAATTTGACTCAACAAACAACATGTGTTGATTGTCTCCTCATATATAAAACATCAGACAAATATGAGGATGAACTTTGTTTGCCATGACTGTACATCACAAACGTGGTGCAGCATCACTTCTCCTTCTCATGGAAAAATAATTTTTGAACTTAAAAATAGAAAATATCACAGCTTCGACAAAAATGTGATGTAAACAGCTGAATCATGGCTGCATTTCAGGGATATTTTCAACATTAACAGAATAAAATATAAGCATGTGATTGCAGTGATTCCTGTGGTGCAGTAAGAGTCTTGGAGACTCACATTTAGAGCAAGTCCAAGGCTTGATATCTGTGGCTGAGCCGACAGCTGCTTCAGGTTCTGGTAGAGCAGCTCATAAAGTGGCAGGTACAGCATGCAGATCCTTGCCTGTTGGTTCTGTCACATACAAAAATAACAGATTAGCACCTCAGGTTTTCTGCTAAAGTAAAAGTGAATACTTCTGAACAGGGGTTAAAATATATGTCCTATACAGGGGATAAGAGTGATGCAGTTTCAATGGGCAAACCTTGAAAATATCCCACATTTTTAAGTCATCAACCTCCAAAAACACAAAAATGTGAATGAATTACATAAAATTAATGGTCTGGAACCGACTGATGAAAATCCACAAGTGAATCTTTGTATCTGGATAACAACTGAAAAAGCTGTAGTATTTTTATTTACAGATATAATAATGCAGGTTTTACCAGTGCAGCATAATGACACTAAAATTATAAGTAATAGAATACAAACCTCCAAGCATACTGGACAAGCTGAAGGCTTGAGAGATACAGACATGGCTGGATATGACAGCCTAGTTTTTCCTTCGTTAAAACTCCAACCAAACCTTAATATTATGCAGGCATATTAAAAGAGGCTGAAGCAGGAAGAGCTAACCGGACTTTGTGGACAGATAAATCTGGCAGTCATCAGCATAACAAAGCAAAACCAGATGTCTGAAAAAATAGACCCAAAAGGAAGCAGATGCAGTGGACTATAAAATGCATTTCTAGAAATACCTAAAACACTAAATTAGTACATTATACGTTTGAGCCAACTACTAGATAGCTGAGATAACACTTACTGTAAAACGGAGCAGAAAACACATTTTAATTAATTGAAAAATACTGCATTTATGGTCATGTATTCATGGTTCAATAGGATTGTGTTGGTACATTTTAGCATCCTAGTAAGGACAGATTTTAACTCAAAATCCGAGGTCTTCATTCTGCAGATCTTATTTTTTGTTTTTTGTTTTTAAAACTGCATCCATTTCCATTGAGTTATACAACCGCGTATGGTTTGAATTCTGTTTAAAATAGATCCACTATTAAACTATATGTGTATATTTGAATTTGGAGAAAAGTATTTTTTTGTGTCTATTCATAAGATATTCAGATTGTTGCTCTCAAGCCCTGCAGCCTGTCCTCAGATGGCAAAACAAAAACCAAACCGGCAGCAGAAGAGGAAAGTCCCTTGAGTTTAGTAGCTGCTGCTCCATAAAATAAGACCAGAGTAATAATAAAAACAAATAAGTATTGTTGATCATATGCAAAGTTAGGCCACAATAAAGCATAATAAAAATGACATCCCTTCACTGGGAGGACAAACTTATCACTCACACCAATGTAACGTTTTCTGTCAGCAGCTGCTATTAGTGACAAAACAGAAGCTTATTTGCATAACAGACAGTGAGATCACATTGTTAGAGGAGAACTCACTGTAAATCTAATGGACAGTTGATGATGTGTCACATTAAACATTAACTTCTTAAATGCAAATAAGAAAAGATGCAGTTTTAAAAAGCATTCAAGGACAAAGGGGAAAATATCTCCTGAGGTAAATATGAAAGAAGGAATTTTAACACTTGTTAATACCCGAGTGTTAAAATGTGCTATAAGGTCAAATGAATTCATGCTTAAATGTAAACTTTGTTCTAAATGCACGTTATGTTTCATGGATGTTCCAACATGCACAGAGCCCAGCTTCGGTCTGTTTTAGCTTCACAATGACTCTGGTCACTTGAATGCTGGGATCAGTTTAGCCAACGGTGAGTGGAAATAAGCAGCAGTAGGATATGAATGGATGGATACATATTCCCTTCTTTTCCTCATTCTCTTTCACCTTGAAGGCTGTGTAGCGGTCGTCCATTGCATGTTTAATGAGGAGGTTCTTGAGAATGCTCACGGCCAGCTGTCTGACCTCAGGTCCCTGCTGCAAGGCCTCGGCTACTTCTCTCATCAAGAGACCAACCAGGAAGTGGTTCTTGCAGTATTCCTCTGTCAGACTGAACTCCAGACTCTGTTCTGTGTTTGGACCAGATAGGAAGTATTTGCAAATTAATACAGGATGGAGAAAGCATTGGTTTAAAAAAGCATGAATGAAAAAAAAATGTATTCACCAATTGTACAAAGTGCTGCTTACACACAGGTTCAGATATATGCAAGAAAAGAGACTCAAAGAACAAGGCTCTTTATAAGATATAAAGAGAATCTTGACACCTTAAGGTTAATATATGACCTAGTCAAAGTCCAGACTCTGATTAAAATTTTGTGTTCCAACCTTAGGAGATATTTGCAAAGTTTTAAGTGTTGAAATAATGAAAGCTAAAAAAAAAAAAAAGAGTAATATTAATATAAGATTATAACCAACATGCTTATTGCTGCTAAGGACAGCTTTGCAACCTGCTAATTATCAAGATTAATCTTTTCTATAAACTGTTTTTTACATTTTGATAGAGATTTAATTCATAATAACATTTTCATATGTCAGATGTTGTTCTGCTTCTGTGGTTGTATTTAGGTCAATGCCTTATAAGAACTAAATGTATTCAGGGTCCTGATTTTTTTTTTTACTTCTTGAGCATTTGAAAATAAGTAAATTAAACAAATAACACAAACAACATAAATTAAATTATGCAAGTACTATGATGATTCTAAATAGCTGCCATGTAACACCGATGCAAACTGTAAAAAGATCAATCATTCAAAAAACAACATGGCAAACCAATGTGCAACAGATCAAACACAACCACAAAAACACATCAGATCAGACATCATTTCCACAAATATGAAAATGAGAAGAACTTTAAATAAATCTGTATACAATGAGATTATAAGGGAAGTACTGATGCTGGAATTTGTTTGATATCATCAAAAAAGATCAAAGATTCCACTGGAATGGAGACGTTGTCTGTTATGTTAATACTAGAGGAGCCAAAGCCTGAATACCAAGCAACTATCCGCACTTATCTTAGCCAGTGCTGAAGGCAGAGAGAACAACATGCAGAGAGAAGAGGATCAGAAAGCGAGAAGGATAACCACAACTCATTAAGAGATGTTTTAAGCCTTTGTTTACAAGTCCAGAGTCAATTAGGCATAAAGAAAAGAGGCTTGGTTCATTTCCTTAACAGCAGAACGCTTCTCCACTGCAAAACAGAGGCCCCCGAAGCTGTGGCCTAACATGAGCAATGTTTAGGGTGAGTGGAAGAGATGAGCGCCTGAAGAAGACAGGAGCGCCTATGGTGGGAGGGAGGGTTAATGTCAGTCAGAACAGGAGAGATGAGCAAAGTGTTTGCACACGGCGGCAAACGTGGTGTGTGTTACAGAGAGGTGAGAGTTACCTACCTACAGGGCCAAAAAGCTCCGTCGCATACGGTATTAAATCTGACCACAAGCGAAACACACACACATAAAAACAGAGAGGGTGGGGTGAAGTGAAAATAAAGACATTTTGGGGTAAACTGTAAACAATCCATGCAACGTTTCCCCATCACGCAGCTTGCTTTGTACTCATGGTGTTGCAAAACAAATTTCTGTTACATTGACTATCCTGGGTCTGAGTCATGGCGGATAGGTTTGAAGTGTCGTCTGTCAGGCAGGTCCAATGAGTGCAGCAGCAGGGGTGCGTGCAGGTTAGAACAAATGTTTGATAGCTAGTCAGTGGACCTGTCTGTGGTTTGTATGCTCACCTTGTACTCTCTGCAGTTTGGTTCGACCAAAAGCCATGGGCAGGTTGAGCGGGATGAAGTGCTCGTGATTACACACCGCCATGAGGAACTCAAACTTCATCTCTGTCAACACCTGGAAACAGGCATAGGCACATGAGCTCAGGTACACAAATATACACATTTTTTCATCACTCACCTTTTGTAAATACAATTGTTTAAATACGACCTGGAGGTCTGTGTTTCCTTTGGTTTGTTAATCAAATTCGAGGCTAACATACAAATGTTAGAAAACAAACTAGAGCAAACTAAAAAGTTAAAAAAGAACTTTGTGCCCATAACAGGTTATCCAGTCATCTGCACACGGTGAGAGCAGTTTTTAAAGCCAAAGTGAGTGGACAAGCAACACTTTGATCTACTTTGGATCTTTGTTAAACAAAAACTGATATGATCTCATATGAGTGGGTTCATCTCATTCAATACACTGGATCTCAAAGAGAAACACACCTTTGGATCTTTCAGACTGAAGTGGCACATGTAGTGGTTGACCAGGCCGAAGGCAAATCCTCTGTTCATGAAGGTCAGGCACCTCTGAGTAGAAAAGACAGAGAGCTGACGTCACTACCGCTTCCCTGTGATATCTCACAAACCATAAACATTTAAACAAATTACTGTTTTGTTTTGATCCAAATTTCAAAGATCCAAAATGTGCTGCATAAAAAAGCAGGAAGAGGAAATTAAGTTGATCAACCTGTGATTCATAAACAGCTGGTAGAACAAGGAGGAAATGCTAAAAAAAATACAAATGTGGATAAGAAAAGGAAAGGAAACAGACCTTAATCAAACTGGCCAGGCTCAAGTTGATGAATCTCGCTTCTTCTGGGATTTCCATGTGGCGGATGGTAATATGGGGCATGATGGACAACACAAGGGATTGAAGCGCCTGGTGAAAACTGTCGGGGAAACGTTGGGCCCGTGGCATCTAAAGACACGTACATTAGTTTGTCATTTTATTCAAGTTATTCCACAAGAACAAAATGTAAACAACTTCAAGGTTTGCACTGAAATTTACAAAAGGGTAAAGGAAAAAAAAGTTGACATTACCAAAGTAATAATTTTTCAGGCTATTTGTATAGAAAATATTCCAGCACCGTAAAGAAATTGTCAAGTTTGGACATGATTTGTTCTGGCATCAATTCAATCAATCAAGCTGGTGTCTTAAACAAGTGTTTTGCCAGGCAGTCGCCAAGGTAGCCAACAGTGATAAAAAACAATTAAGACATCATTACCTTAATTATTACATAATTGCCAATCTCAGATATTTAAACTCACCTCAGCTATCACCTCTAAGATCATAAAATATATAGAGAAAAACAAACTAAAACAATGGAAATATGAAGACAAACATTTATGCAAGCATACTGTAAGTAGTCAATGACTCATACTTTTATAAACTTCCTTTCCACTAGCTAGCTTTGGTTACATATAAAGACTTTTTGGGTAAATTATGGCACCCTGTTGGTTTATTATATATAATTTCTGTTGATCCACATTACAGAAAATGTAAGTATTTCAGGATTTACCATAAAATGAGTCCATGCAACAAGTAAACAAGAGAGTAAGTTTCCCACTGAAGGTATGGAGAGACAAGAGGAGTCCAAGGGCAAATATACTGGATGCAAAGATGGATAAGGCACAGAAAAGACAGAAAATAACACGAACACTGGTGTTCACTAAAGCTGCTTAAAGGTGCCGTACCTGATTCTTCAGTTTTCAACCATGAGCAAGGAGAACAGTTTAATTCAAACTGTAAGCCCCGCCCCTAACCTTCTCCCATTAGGAAACTCTCCTCCCACTCCACGTGCTTGTGATCACAGGCACATCTGGTAATAAAACTAATGAAAAGATAGTTGTCTGAAAGGACTGCGGCCAGTCTGGAGTCCAGATTCAGTCCAGTAAAGCTCTCCACCTCAACTAGGCCGGTCTGAGATTTACACAAGCTTTGTTCCTTCTTTGGTCATCCTGGCATCAAACTCTCTTCTCTTCCTCTGTTTTGACCCTTTAGGCTGTTTTGCTGTATATGCAGTGACAGCCAGCAGATCTATTGCAACTTTCCATGCAAGAGCAACTTGTAAACACTTGGAGAAAACACCCCTTGTTAGAAAATGGTCTGGAAACTGGAAAAACTCTACAGAATGAACCCCACTGGCAGAAAAAAGCATCAGAAGTTAAAAGCCAGGACTCCTACATAGGCAAAATCAACGAGTCTTTTATTTCAATAAAATTATCTTTCCTACCACACAATATACCATATAAAAACTTTTTTAATAAAGAAATTAAAATAAACCAGGTAGAGGGCCTTAAGCTGCCAAGCTGATAAATGTGTGAGTAAGTATCACCAGCAAATGGTGACTGTGTACAACAATGTTTATGTCTGCAAATAGCGCAGGGTGCCAAAAATGATTCTCAGGCTCAGAAAGGACTTAGTAAACTGGATCAGGACAAAGACTTGGCATTCGGCTGTTTTCTCTATAGTAGTACTGTATGTCACCCTTCCTCCTTAGTGAAACTTCTGCTTCCTGCTTTAAGTGTTGCTGGTGAGCCCCAAGATGAAACCCAGACACTGACAGTGCAATGCACAGTATGCACATGAGTAATAACCCACTAGGATTCTGGACAGAAGGTTTACTAAAGTAAGATGATGTGTGTATGTTTGTGTCACATCCCAGGCATCTTGTTGCACCTTCTAAGAACTGCCCCAGAAATAGACCTCTGGATGCGGGGGTGTCACTGAATACCAACCTTTATGCGGTTTCCCTCTTGCAGGTACTGGGCCATGGATTTTGCCATGGTTTCAAAGAAGAACCACGAATACTGGAAATACATAGATTAGGACAGAAAAGTCAGAACTAATCTGAAGTTCCTCCTACGCAGGCTTCCTAGGAACAAGAGTCACCACAAACAGGGAAATAATGATGGGAAAATGCCTACAAGACAGAGGCTACAGGCAGAAACATGTTGGAGGATTTTTCACCTTGAAGTGGCTGCAGAGACTCGATCAATGCAAGGGTGCCTCCTGCTGTTTAGCTCTGGCACTACACCTTCATATCTTAACATACCTTGAGGAGTTTATTGCTGGTGTTGAAATCAGCAGTCTGCTTAAGAGTGGTTGTAATAGCAGTGGCCAGCACCTCATGAGTAGTCGCCGAGCTTCCTGATGCCAAAGTGTTTGTCACAAAGACGTACTGAAACAAGATACATACAGCCATACAGCTCTTTACACTCTCTCTAGTGACTTGAACAAGTGGAGGAATTTGTAGGTCGATTGTAAGTCACCTTAACGAAGGAGCGCAAATAATGTTCCAGTCCCTCCTCGTGACATTTGGACACTATATGTATGATTACACTGAAAACAAAGAGAGGGAAATCTTACTGCTTTGAGAAGCAAAGGAATTAAGCTGACTAGCCATTTTATTATTAGACACAGCCATTCAGTATTTCACCAACACAAACAGAAAGTTAGCCAATCAGTAGCCAGAAACTCTTAAGTACTGAGCTGAAGAAGATGGAATGAAGTTGAAGCTGAGGATCAGAATGTGGGGGTTGACTGGTTCCAGGTGACCACAAGGCAACAGTAACATGGATCCATCCTGTCTTTTAATCAACAGTGAGGCTAGAGATGGTCGTGTTGTAAAACAGGATTGGATTGGATGGTCCCTCCTTGGCATTAATTAAACTCAGATTTTGAGACTATGAGTCACCTCATAGTTTGAGTCTCAGGCTCCAGCTGATGTTCGGCCTTCTACATGCCCACATTCAACCATAAAAGGTCCATGTGTCAAGAATGTAATTGTGTATTGAAATGATTCAGCTGATCAGTAGTATTAAAAGGTTACCATGACAACTGCAGCTAAGACGGCAAAAAAAGGGGTTTCATAGTTCATTGAGGCAGAAATAGATGTGTTGGTGAGTGAGGTAAGACTAGAAGCCGCATCTGTTTTAGCCCATATTAAACCTGTAAATGATTTATACCTAGAATTCATAAATATATTTTGAATTCTATATGTACCACAGATTGTTTCATTATATTTTTGTGTTTCTTTAGAACCCTGGACCCAGCTACCCTTTCTTCTCAATGAAATTCTTCCTGGCTAACACCTGTAAATGAACAGGGATGGTGTGGGTCCGGTAAGTTGGTCTCTCCAATACTCAAGCTATTTCAGCATATAGATCAGACAGCAGTGGTCTACGGAGTCTGATCAACTGATAAAGCAGGCATCATCCCATGTCAGGAAACACTGAAAATGTGTTCCTTCCTAATTCACCCATTTACAGAGTTTTCCAGCATAGCTACATCATCCATCCCCCACCATTACACACAGGTAGTTCACTGGTATCTAAATGTTGACAGCGATTTCTCTGAATTAATCACTTTCTGTGATAAATTTACATTGATCCATGGTACAGGTTGAGCCCTGCTGATCACTGGGAAAAGTAATGTGATGGTGAGGAAATATTTAAATATCATGCAAACATTTAACTTTGAATCTAAGTTGGTTTATTCATCTTTTTATCTGTGTGTTATTCAGATCTGATGAAGTCAGTTTATGAATAAAGTTGCATATGAAGTGGCATTAAAAGTCTAAGGGGATGCAATCTGGCTTCAGTTTCCCCACCCAATCACCATCTGTGCCACCAACTTCCCCTCCCTCATTTTACACCCAGTTTGTTACAACTTTCAGGCTTCATTATGAGAAAACATAAGGTTTATAAAGGAGACCACAAATCCTAATCCAGTAGAGGTACTTCCAGAAGAGTCTCAAATGAGAGTTTTTGATTATTGTTGTGATTATTAAACAAAAAAATTGCAGCAACTGCATCATATCATCATAGGCAATGTGCCGGAATCTGTGAGCCATGTGTCTGAGACCTGACTGAACCTATGAAGGGAAGATTTAAAGCAGTTTTAAACGTAAGCGGAACTGTAACTAGCAAGGTGTACCTAATAAATTGGACACGTATCGGACAAATACCAAAAAATACAGATTAGGAACTTACCGCAGAGAGTTGACAGCGATCTCGTGGGCTTCTTTGGTAGTGGCTGTGAGCACCTCAAACAGCTGCATCAGCACCGTTGGGAGGAAGGTGACGATAACATGAGTCTCCACTGCATGCAGGCACTGCAGGACGAAATAATGCCAGGAAGTAACAAAAAACATTAAACATTTCTAAACTTCTGAGCGGAATGATGGGGGGAGAAAGGTACAACCATCTATGGAGCTGATGGTGGCATCAAAGTGCTCTAAGGTTCTCAGAAGCTGCGTTTTCATAACTGCTTAAACCTTTAGTCATTTTCACTCTGTAGTCTGAAGCTCTTTTTCCCCTACAGGAGGAATTGATAATGTCCCTTCCCCACTTGTTGCTGATCACGTTGCTTGTCAGCTGGCTGAAACAAGGCTACAGTGCTTTTGCCCTGGTTGTTCAGACATTTTTCTGGTAGCATAAACATCCACATGTCAAAAACTAAAGAAGCAACACTTGAAAGTAGAGTATTTGACAGCAAGACAGCTAGCTAGGAGATATCCCATATAGATAATAACAGATTGTTACATTCTTTTCTCGACTGAGGGTAAACCAGCAAAAAACTATGAATAGTGTGCATAATAGCTTACTTGAAAATTAATAATTTACTTAATAGTTGCTGATTCTATACACGGTTTCAAGTCTACGTGTAAAGTAACAACCGACAGATCCCTGTATTAGAATTTTTAAAAAAACGGTATAAATCAATATCTTACATCATTTTGGTACAATTAAGAATAACTCAGTTAAAAATGCTTGTTTTTAATTAATAAAAGTGAGGTGAAGATGAAGCACAGCAGCACTGCTGAGTGTGACATCACAAGAAGGCCACAAAATGAGCTATAAGCAGGAACTGCAAAAATAAATATTCCAAATCAAGCTCATTTTACAACAGACAAAAAGACTTGAGTTAATACAACAAAATGTGACATTATAATGCCATTCAGTATAAGGAAAACAGCTCTTTAAATTTACTTGGCCCTATTTGAAAATGTAATTTTATCCTTCCTTAAACCACTGTTTGACAGTAATTAAAGTGGTTAAAAAAAAGACTCACAGCTAATTCATGTCTATGACGACAGCTTTACTGAGAATGATGGATTTTTTAAATCAAACTACTGTTTGCTCTTTTTTTAATCATAAACACAACTGATTAAAAGGAAAAACTTAGCCTGAAAATAAACTGAACATAAAAAGTAACTGGTTACAAGTTACTTCTCTCTAACTAGGTTAGTAACACAGTTACTCCATAATTAAAGTAACTAGTTATTAGGCAAGTAACTAAGCAGTTACTTTTAACATCTAAAATGTTAAAGAATTTGAATGATTTTCCTGTCAGAACTTTAAATACAAATTATAAACTTAAATTATGAAATATAAATATGTATTTTTTTAATAAATTGAAAAAATATTTAATAAAAAAGACCTACAATCTTAAAACATCTAAACAAATCAACATGAACTTGGTGTGCGAGGTGGAAAAAGTGGACACTTGATTGAAATGTACTTATGAAGATTAGTCATTTGCATGTTTATAATGGAAATGTTATAATAATAATTTATAATAAGAATAATAAAGAAAACCTGAGATCAAAAACTTGGTTTTCATGCACATTAACAGCTTTACTGGCTAAAAAATAACTATATAAGCAATTAAAAATAAAATGAAATTGACTTTTCAATAAGACAAAACTAGAGTCACCAAACACCAGGAAGATTGTACCTATATCATTGTCATGGAAAAACATGCAGATGAATTAGGGTTAAGACTTAAGAATTAAAGTGCATTTTATTGAAAAAGCCCCCAGCTGTCAGTGTTGCATGGTGTTTTAATAGATTAGAGCTGCTTGTAACCGACGAGGATGATGTCTTTGTACCAGAGCTTAATTAGCCTGATCACAGGAACATTTAGCCTTTGACTGCAGCAACAGCTTATAGTTTAGCAGCGCTTTCATTGAATCTGTGTGGCTCTATGCCATCGCAGAGCGCAAACAAAAAAGAACAACAGTGGAGAATATGATAGCTCACTGTGGCTTGTTTAGCTTAAAGCAATAGATCTTAATGTAATTTGAACTTAGCCAGGACCATGCCATGTTTGCTTTGCAAGCTAGCTAGCCTATCGCATGTAAAAAGAGTCTAAAACTGCAGGCTCACTTTTTTTATTAAAATAAAAGTCTAATCATACAAAGCCAAAAATGCTCAGTTATTGACTTAGCGTGCAATAATGTTAATTAATGCTACTTAATTCAATTAGACAATACATGTCTAGACATTTTTGTATCATCCAAAATGCAAAGGAAATCTTTAAAAACAGTCTGTTATTATATAATATCCTAATGTTTCCTTATGTACTGAGCATGATGCTAACTTTGTACTCTTTGAACATTTTGAACTGGTTTCATGACAGATTGTTTAAGTTATCCAAAAGAGTAATTTCACCTGAAGTTTTTCTGAAAAATCGATGCTGCACCAGACGAGCCCATTTTAAATAGGACTCACTACCTCTGTGTGTAAATAAGCGTGTTGCTCCTGTTCACCTTCAGGTATTTGATGAGTTCTCCTGGGTTACCATTTGATGTGGTCTTCATCAGTTGGCAGTGCTGGAAGAATTTATGCAGATGAAGGTCCTGCAGTGCAGAGAACAAAACTGGAGAATCCCAACCAACTGGTCGTTTCCCGACAATCTTGCTTCTTCTTCACTTTTATGCATAAGTTAAAGAATGGAGGAATCATGGCTGACCTGAGGATATATCGTTGATGCTACATTGGTCTTTACTTTAAACAGTGGCTTGGCGTTTTCCACCCACTTGATATCTGGCTGGGACTGTAAGCAGAAGACAAAACAGGCAAAAAAAAGAGAGAATGATTGACCCATCTGGTTTCTGGTAGCTTTTTTTTGTTTTCTTTTTGAGGCTCTTTAGTACTAAAGAAAAAAAACAATGATGTTCTTCCACATGAATTCAACTATGGAATCAGTTTATCAGACTTGGTGTGAGAGAATAAGGATCTACCTTTCTGCTGTCATGACACATATAGCCAGCAGGTAGAGTGGCAGCTACAGGTAACTGGAGCTCAGATGACTGCATCCTCCCATCTTTGAGCAGAGACATCCAGGAGTAGCCCACTGAAGAAGATCCAAGTCCCATAATGACAGCAACAAATAACTAAATATTCCAGTTCCACAATCAATAATTATTTATTCATTTGCTTAAAGATTATAATGATTAAGAGTGGAATAAAATTAAACAACAAAAGTTTTGATAATGTCTCCTACTTTAACAAAAAAAAAAAACAACAAAACCTCAACATCCAAGACAAATGAATCAAAGTTCCTGCTTAAAAACGGGTTTCCTTTTTATTCCTCAATTAAGAAATAAAAAACAGTGGAAAATCCAAGCACAACTATTATGTACAACAACATAATTCATATAATTAATGTAGAGAAGTGAAGTCGTATTTAGTGTCTTCACGCCTTTCCTTTTCTAAACACTAAATTGTGCATTTTGTGTTTAAATATTTTGCCATTTAAAATATTTCAGAAATTCACCTCTACACACTGCATTGCTTAACATGAATCCCGCCTTGATGCCATCTTAATCTGTTTAAACAGATCAAATATCATTAGTTCATTTATATGTTGTCTTTATCTTTAGGTCTATTTTTGCCTGATACTTTGGTTTTAGTTCAGGTGTTTTTATTCTTTTACTGTGATCTGCTTTTTTCCTTTACCGTTGAAATATACTCACTGACCCCCCCCCCCTCAGGCTCACCCAATGTCTCCACTCCATCTCTCTTCTTGCTGCTCGCCTTACTGTTCGACTCACAGCTGATGTGGTAAAAGGTGAAGAGGATGTGGTGTCTCTCATGCACATGGACCGGCAGCTCAATTTTAACCTGCATACAGAAGAACAGCAGTGGTTCAGCTTCAATTCGACACCAAATAAGGAATCAGACCCATGTACCCAAAAAATGCTCTTTTCTTACTCTCTGAAGCTCTCCGTTATAAAGTTGACGTAAGGATTAAATAACACTGTATTTTGAACCACCTCAGAACGTCCTGGTGGACGGGATATTCATTTTTGGGAGAACACATTGTCCTGCAAAGTTTCTTACTCTTATTTGAGTAATTTCTTCAATGACAATGGCAGAGGGACAAATTAAAAATGTTACAGCTCTAACATGGAGTAAGATACACAAAAGCAATAATAATAAACGTAAGTTTCAAAGAACCAAGGCCTTTTATTTAAAGTTATCATAAACTGATAACTCCCTAATGTTATAAACACAGGACACACAAGCTATCAGTATGTCCATCTCTTTATTTACTTTATATCAGTACATGTATGCTGCAATACGCTGGAAAGCTAAGAATGAATGGATGAATTTATAATCTTCATGATGGTGTGCAGGTGGCGCAGTGGTTAGTGCGCACGGCCCATGTATGGAGGCCTTAGTCCTCGACGCGGGCGACCCAGGTTCGAATCCAGCTTGTGGTCCTTTCCCGCATGTCTCTCCCCCTCTCTCATACCCCCTTTCCTGTCAGCCTACTGTCAGAAAAACAAGCCACTAGTGCCTTAAAAAAAAAAAAAAAAAAGTTGGGCTTTTCTGGCCAAAAAGGCAGTTTTAAAAATGGTCAGAAAAGTCCCCTGTTATAAGCGATGCAAGCAATCAACACATCTGTTTCTGGATTCATCCAGAGACATCAGATTCTCTTTGTTCAGGGTCTAAACCTTACAGTTCATCTGTTTCAGATGTTTCTGATGTTTTCCATTCATCAGCAATGTACTTAATAACATTGATGCAGGGACTTAATTTACTTCAACCTTTTTTTTTATTATGAACAATCATAGTGTTCTCAATTGAGTGACTTTCTAAGAGATTCAAGTGTCAAAACTATCAAGTTAAGGTTTAGTATCTGTTTTCTCTAAACATCGGGACTCAACATGAAGCTTTACAGCCATGTGGTAAGATGCACTGGTTTCTGATTCTAATTTAGGTTTAACTTGGATTATTTCAAAAACAGCATCAACAATCAATTCTGTTTTTGTATCGAAGAAAAGGATAATAACTTGTTGTTAAACCTTTCAACTAGATTAGATTCGGCGGCGCCCCTGGAGGCAGCGGCTGGCATACAGCTCCGACCAACTTGCGGAGATTTTTCACAAAAAATGCCGC